>QYTT01093860.1:0-26983 GCA_006980735.1 Dasypogon diadema | reverse complement strand
TTTTATTCCTTACAATCTTATATTATACATGTTTATCATTTTTGAGACCGCTCTTTGAGTTTGACAACAAGTAGTACCAACATCTAAGACTAGAAAAATGCACCCCTATGTGAGAATAAGTACTAATTTCCAGATCTTTAAAGATCCAGATCCAAGATCTGTATAAAGATCGTGATCTTGTGTTGTTGTTGCAATTAAGTATCTAAGTGAGATCTGGATCTTGAGATCCGTATGGATCTTGTATAAAAAAACACAGCTATAGTCTACATACATCAGAGGTTACAATGCCCATCCGACTAAAGCTCTTTTTAAGTTTGCAGTTCCAAAAAGGGGCATAGAGGTACCTTTCTTGGCCACCTTATCTGCCTCTTCATTACTCTCAAAGCCTGAGTGCCCCGGAATCCATCGCACCGTTAGGTGGTTCCGTGCACCAAAACTAAACAGTGCTTGAACACATTCCCTCGTTAGCTTCATCTTGATTTCAGTAGGAGATATGAACTGTGCAGCCTGGCTATCTGAATAGATAAATAGATGAGTTTCCCTTCTAGCACACAAGATGCACTACTCACTTCCTCAGCGAAGAGCTAAGAATCATTTACCCATTTCCGCATAAAACGTTCACACAATTCAAAGCAATGTATTAAAATTAGGCTCCCCAGCAAGCATGCAAGACATGTAATTATAAAAACGTTAAACCAGTTAAAAGGACAAAAGAAGTAATTAATAAATTACTGTAAGAGCAAACGAGAAACACACAAAAGATACCTTTCCCCGAAGGTCCGTAGAATCAAATTAGATTTCGATAATTGGTGTATAAAAATGATGTCGGCAATTCTACGTCTCTTTACCAAGGAACACAAATTGACCAGCTTAAGGCGCTCAAAATAAGGCGAAAGAATCTGAAGGTCATTCGAATGTGGACAGCACAGAAGAGGTTCCAGTTCTGAAATGCATATTCCAATTATATAAAATTAGTGCAACTTGAAGGTCAGAAAACTCCTTGGATCACTGCTTAAGAAAACCCAGCATGGAGTTGCTTTTACAGATAGTATGGTTGATATGAGAAGTAAAATCCAATTCTAAGTCCAAAGTGACACCCAAATCCTTAATTCTTCTATGCGTGGCATACACCTCCGTCTGGAATATGATTGCAAACTTCTCCAGACTCTGATGTTAAAAGAGCGAGACACCATAAATTCTTCCTCCGACCCCCTCGGTTTACAGCTATCCGTATACCAGATTAAAACTCATTTTTCATTGTTGGAAGCCACATCTTCCCTGTGCCTGTTAACTCTAAAGGGCAGACAGCATTAGCATAGTAAACTTGGTCATCGTTAGTGCGCCGACAGACTTGCCTGGCAGAGACAATACAACGAGCAATCACAAATTTTCCATCATTTTGAATAACTCCATACAAGGAAATTTTTACAAATCATATGAGGCAAGATCAAATTGACTTGTTGTTTCCAAACACTTTTTTTTCATCTCGGAAGAAATTTTCTATTCATGTGGACATTTTTCAAGTGTTTTTCGAAATGAGTCTCACTTCAAAATTTAATTTTATCTATTATGATAAGCGCTCATCAAGTATCGGCTTGGGAAGAAGAGGATAATACACGATTACGTACTATAATACTATTCAAACTATGGATAAAAGAAATTCTCTAAAAGGTTTTTCTAAGAAGGTTCGAAAAATTTATCTCCTACTCGGACGAAGGTTTACAATTAAGTAGAGAAATTAATGAAGTAAACAACTTTGGGAACAATTCCCTGAACTTCGGAATTATTCCTTGTTTGTGAAATTTATGGGGCTCACAATCTAATGATAAACAGAAATAAAATATTCAATGTTGAATTTTAGGGAAATTCAGGGGGTGAACAGAAGCTTAGCCAGCCCCTTTTACAGTAGTTTAATTATGTTGATTCCATTGCCTCGTGCCTTGTCTGTCGTTGGCTGGCGGGCGGGGATATACCAAAAATTCATCGACTATAGAGCGGCTTAGGCGTGTACCCTACGAACGTCTCACAGCCAGTATAAGAAGGACATATTTCTAGTAATAGGTTTATTTGTTTTTCTTTATCTTTCAAAAACAAGTTCCAAGAAGTGTTTTTCCTTAGCCTCAACAAAATGGGAAAGAAGATGGAATTCACAACAGAAAAATTTGATTGTGTTGATTGTGCAACGTAAAAAGCTACCTCTGTGCATTGACTGGAGGGAAATTAAAAAGGCAGGGCAGAGAAAGTACAGAACCGGCGAGAAACTTCCAGAAACACCATACTTCGGGAAATTTTTTAATAGTTCCCGTATCCAAACCAATTCTACTTTCTTGTGACATTTTTCATATTTTCTTTGATTATTTTTTTTGTCATCTCCTTTATCCACACTTCCATAGTTTTCTTGCCCTATAACTGCTAATGCCACTATCTTTGATAAAATTTTTCAAAATAAAATTTGGACTCTTCCCTTGGAAAAAAATAGTAAAATAGCTGTTACAGTTTTTTAATTTAACATGCTGACTGCCGTACTGGTCACCGGTGACCGACATTTAAAAGCTCTCTCACGACAATGGCATTTTAACACGAAATTCTCTCACGAAAGCTTTTATACTAATTGCGGTAGTCAACGTGTTCACAACCGATTTGAATCAGTTTAGAAGCTTGTGGCTTAAAAAAATCGATTGCTTTTTTTTGTTTCGCATTTTCTACATTTTGTTGTCTGTAGAAACATGTTTTAAAGGAGCAAAGTGTCAACTTCCATACAATCACTTTTTTAGGACCATTTTAGAGAGCTTAACGTTACCTTTTAAGGTTAGAATACAGTCATATATACTTTTACTTTAAAAACCTTGATATCGGTTATTTTATGGAGATTATATGAGCTTCTATAAATTAGTAGTTCACAAAAAATGCATATAGATGTCGCTATTTTTCATGTAAATATCACAATTTGAAACTTTGAATACGTTTTTCTCGAAACGAATTTTTACAAATGCGTTGATCGTCTCCAGCTCACAAAAATCATCCGATTCGCTTCCAATTTTGCATACCTATAGTATACAAAGTCTAATCTGAGCCGATTTTCGATATATCGTTTATTTAATTTTTTTGATGCAAGAATAGAGAGAAAATGCTGCAAAAATTTGGGCTTTTTTTAAGATGGTGTAAAATCCCGAAAATTATTGTACCTAAGTTAGGAACTGTTTTTTCAGATAAAGATGTAAAACTTGATTTAAGATTAAAATTACAGTCTGTAATGCTGCAGCAAATGCATTGAATTCACATATCTGGGCCATTTTGTAAAGAAATGATCTAAAGAACTCTCGAATACAACGCGAGGATAGACCTTTATTTAAATAAAAAATACCTTTTTCTATCACTATAATTCCCAATATTTTCATCTGAAAAAACCTGTTTTTAGGCCGCAAGACTAGGGTCGACATTTAAGATAATAATAATAATGGTTTATTGAATACTTAATTCAGTTAATACAATTGTTCTTTCTTCATCAACGCAGCATTTTAGGTGATGGCACATTGGTCGTCTGACAACAATAATCGTGTTCTTTAACACACAACAGAAAAAGAATAAAATAAAAATCAAGACAAAATTAAAATTATTAAAGAAAATTAAATTAATCACTGAAAGAAAAACCTTAGTAAAATGAAATAAAAACGTTGTTTAATTTTGCCCCAAATAAGGAAATTGGTATTATTTAACAAGAAGAAATAGTTAAAATAGTTGACAATTTGTATGGTTATTTTACTATTAAATAGTCAAAATATTGTAAAATTGTAAAAGCAGTAATTATTAAACTACTATAGATAGTTGCCCTACAATTGCATTATAAATTAAATATCTGAATGTCTGTTCTAGAATATAACTGTTCAATAACTATCGGTCGATATTTAATTTACAATATAATTGTAAGGGAACTAATTCTTGTAGAATGTTATAATATGTAATTATAAAAAAGCTGCCTAAATTGTGAACTTCTTTCATTAAAATCTCCATCTTCATTGTTAAGTTGCTTTACGTTTATTTTACAAATTATGATCGAGAATTACAATAGTTTTATTAAAATATTTTATACTTAAAAAGTTGTATCTTACGAGCAAATGACTGCTTATTTGTGCACGACACATAGAATCACGAACAGAAAATTTTATATAATGAAATAAATCTGTGTGTTATCAACAATATGTAAATAAAACAAAATTTGATATCTACATAACAACTTTTATTCATTTATATGGCTTGCAAAAGTATAGATTCTTTTTGCTTACATTATTAGAAAAAAAACACAAATAATAAAAATAACTATATATATATGTCTAAACAAAATGTACCTGATCATGAATTTTCTGAATTCAGTTCTGGTAACATCTTCAAACTTTCCTTATCCTTCACTTTTGAATTGAATATAGTTTTTATTTTATCTTTAAAATCATTCCAAGCCGTGATTAAACTTGATTCTTTCCCAGGAAATAATTCAGAAATCTCTGTGTCAATCTATAAATAAATTAGTTGATTATACTTATACAAATACATTAAAATTCATTTTAAGACTTTACCAAGTCAAAGCCACACGAATGTTTGAATAATGGCCAATCATGTAAGATTTTTATTAATTTTTGCCCTTCTGATTGTTCCAAGATATTTCTTCTTCTTATAGGGGATGTTTTCTTCCACCGTATTTCCACTTCCGTCCAGGGTTCTTTATGTATCTTCAGCCACACGATCTCAGAAGATAAATCTGAAAATAAAATTATCAAGTCACTTTATTAATTTCTCTGTCATATTTTTATTTCATTACCAACTGAAAGTGTTTCGGACCACTTTTTATGATCCTGTTCTTTGCTTAGACAGAGCCGTTTTGCCGGGAAGTTACAGCTTGGTTCAGGAGAAGTTCTATGTATGAGCTATGTAAAATAAAACCTAAGATTTAAATAAAACTAGTTAGCAAATAAACTTAAAATTTGTAAAAAATCGTTTATATACCCTGTATATTTTAAATATCAATACTTATTTATACTCACCTTTCAATATTAAACTTAATCTTAAACTTATGCACTGTAAATCACTATAAATCACTTGAAATCAAGCACGTCTTCACTTGTTGAGATCAACTTGCACATTGATTGGAAACAACGCATAAATTTTGCTTCAATGAATTAAATCGCAATGCCTTAGTCGAAACAAACAAACAAGTGGTTACCATACGTACAATATTTAATTTAAATAAGGTTATTGTAAGCCTAATTATTGAATAACCACGTATAATATTTGATTTTACCAATTAAAATTATAAATTTACTATTTATTAATAAGATTACAATAACCTAATGTTTGTAAAATAATCAAATGTTTCGATTATCACATTTTCGTTTATTAAGCAACAATTCTATAGGTGAACAACAAGAACTTATTCGTTTTAAATAAAACATTCCGCTATAATTGATCTAAAATAAATATGATTGTTAAACTATTCTATCTTGTTTGGTTTAAAAATTTTGTTATTATTTAAAATAATTACAATATTGTTTCGTGTTACTATTTCATTCAAATTTTTATTAGTTGTTCTTTTATTACGAAAAATGTTTAATTTAACTAAGTTTATTTCTTTCAGTGCAAGTCTGGGTCTAATATTAGTCTTGAAGATGAGAGCTAGCTGAAATGACAACTTTTTCAAACCCAACTACAACCAAATTTTTTATTTAAAAAAAAAAACAAAAAAAACTACTAAAAAATTGTTGTAAAATATTTTTCATCTCCGATATCTCAAGAAAAAATAATGCTATCGACTCCGGACCTATTTCATTCGACGCATAATTGCATAATAAACACCAGATAAGTTTTTGGCTTTTATATAACAATTAAGCTTTCAAAAGGAAAACAAAATGGCGAAATGGGAAGTTGGCAATGTGGGTAGACCCAGTTTATTTTGATTTGCCTCTAGATATTTTTAAAATGGTTACGTTTGAAGTGTAAATGCTATATGTATAGTTTGTTTTTAACAAAAACCTTTTTTTTAAATATAAAGGTTATCTCTTTGTGACCCTTGCTTTAGTAACAATTTTTCGTTCTATAAAACGAGAAACCAAACAAATGTTCAGGTACGCCGAAAATTTTCAACACGTTTAGTATATGAGATTGTTCAAATTAATCCTATATATAAAATATTTATTCCGAACTACACTGCACTCTTTACGAACTAAGAACGTTCTATGTAAGCGAGATTTACCAAAGTTTTAATAAATTTAGAATGTAAATAAGTATTTATAAATCAACAATAAAACTCATTTAATGAAAATGCATAAGAGAACGCGAATAGATAATAAAAAATAAAATTTTACTGTCTATCGAATTTGTTATCTAAATGCAAATCTTAAATTGAAAAGTACATCGCGCCTTAGAATATTTTTTTAGTTCAGGTCTGCAAATCAATAAACAGCCGAGATGTAGTTGTAGCTAGAATATGCAAATCACTTGAAAGTTTTTACAAAACACACTTTTAATTTTGATCTTAATAAATTCGTATTCAAATTAGGATCCAGCATCATAAAATATCTAAAATATTTTCTGTCAAAGTTTTATGCAGCGCTGAGGTCGAACATATCACGGCAAGATGGAGAGGAGTCAAATAGTAAACTCACTGGGTTTTAGCCATAAAATCACCTATTTTCTGCTTCACGGTTTAATACCTCTTTGTCCGTTTGAAAATTGAAATAAAGAAATTAAGAAATAATGCCATTAAATCGTTCGACTCAACTCTCGTTGTGAAAGTAAATTGGATGTTAAAAATTCGCTGCCATTAGCACAGTCATATCGTTTGACCTTACTTAAAATCCTATTACAATCCTCGATGTACACAAAGGTATTAACCTTAATTTGTCTAGATTGAGCAATTACAATTCCGATTAAAAACACTCAAATTTTGTTAAACATCTCATTAACCGAAGATGGAATGTTAAATATGTGTGAATTTCAGGGTTATAAAAATTCTGCTCAAATATAAACAATATAATAGTCGTCGGTTTTCTAAATTAATTATAATACAATCTGAATAATTTCTTTTAAAACTTTTATTGGTAAATTTAAAATAAAACTCATATGTACACATAATAAAACGTTTTGCAGACTACTGATATTATGGGAAGTACTAGTTTTTATGATACAGCCAAAGTTCATACATTACTTGTAGGAAAAGGTAAATGAAAAGATTAGATTAAGGTGTAACAAGGTAGGTAGGAGGGTACTGAATAAATTCCCGTTGAATATCTGAAGCTCACAGCTGAAAGGAAGAACAGAAAATATCTGATATCACGTGCCCGTCAGGAATCGCCTGGAATCAGTTACTCATCTGGAACCGAATACCCATTTGGATTTGGGTACCATACTTAGACATTTGGAACCGGGTCCTATTTGGGTAACCGGATGCCCATTATCAAACAAGGTACCCGGTCCGATATGGGTACCCAAGTAAAACTGAGATCTCTAGAAAGAATCACAGTTTGACGGTAAAACGAGTTTTTGACTATAAGATTTAGAGGGCTACCGGTATTAGTTTTTTGAAGTCCAACACTTCCAGTACCAGAGACGAAATATACTCTCAGACCCAGAGCCTTTTGTAAAGTCAAAGTTCACAAAAGTTTTGTCTGCAAGAATGCAGCTACCCTTGCCTGCATTTGCAAGAGAAGGTTACAGAATATAAATTGTAATAAATTATAGAAGGCGTACGGAATTTAGTGTAAGCGGAGAGGTAAATCTGTTGAGATGGCAGTGCCTGTCAGTTACTATAGATCACTAATTATTTGCCCTAATACAAGTGAAATCGCTAGTCCTATAAACCGCATTAATATCAATTGATCTGTTCCACTTTCTTCATAAAAAAATATGACCATAGAAAATAGAATAGTTCTGGATTCCATTTCGCAAACCTAGAAACCCGAAATAGAATCACAAATCTAGATATAATAGCCCACGACATCCTCTTAGGGATACAGAAAAATATTAAGGGTATTCACGCTCGGTTGTATTCGGCCTTGTATTTGAGTATTTGTTGTAAACTTTCCGTTTCTATGGAAACAATTATGAAAAACTCTGAAATTTACAACCTTGTATATTTACAACACTAAATACAATAAAGCGTGAATACCCTTATTGATATCTTCGCACCAAATTTAATTTATAATCTGTAATAACTTTAATTTACACGAAAAATCAATTAATTTTTGAATTCTTACTATTACAATTATCACTTTGTAATTGAAGGTCAAGGTTATGGTTTGCGCAATCTACCTAAGATTAGATTCCGTTTCGAGTTGATCAGCAATGAAAAATATAGAATATCCCTTACTGAAAAGATGACTTAAATGCTAAAGTGGTAATTAAGCCCACAAAACAAGTTAGCAACTTAAAATGGAAAATCTAACTTCATTAACAAAACCGGACCCAACGAATGCCAAAAGATCCAAAAGAGCCAGTTCTGCATTTACTAACAATGTTTACTTGTTGCTCAACTTTCATTTTAATAAATTAGAAGCAATAGTTAGTAGGAGGGGTTGCTTTTGATTATTCTAATTGTTGTTGCCACCCATTTATAAACATATTGAAAGCCAATTGATATCGAAAAGTACTTAACGAATATTGCGAGTCAAGATCGATGCAAAAGCACATTTAATCTGCCTTCGCGAACGAACTCGATTTTGAATCGAAATCGGATTAGAAATGTAGTAAAAGGAACATGTCCTCGGATTGGAATATCAAAATTCATTCTAAACGTGGTGAAGGGAATCGCATGTTTATGCTATAGTTAGAAAAATGAAGGAATCTCGAAACTGAATTAAGAACACTTAAGTTTTTCTCTGGTTTGCTTTTCTGATGTCTTTACCTTTAACTTCTGCTTCGACGCGGCTATGAGAAAGCGAGTAGCTCGCCAAAATTTTTGCAGGGTTGCAAATGTAATCGCACATTGCAATTGTACTTATTTCGTATTTCACTTATCGGAAAAATCTTCATTTTGTTGATTTTATTTTAAAGAAAGTCGTCAATCAAAACACGCCAAAATCTTTCGCTCTGACAAATAATATTATATGCAAAGTAAAAAAAAACTACTTTTGGTCACTTTTCAGTATTTTACTAAAGTGAAGATTGCTCAAGCTTTCTTGTAATGAGTTGTTGAAAACACCTCTTAAGTAATAATCAAGAGCAGTTAAAACTACTTTCGCTGTCCCCGTTTACATTTAATCCAGTCCGAAATTATAGTGGAATTCTCATTTAAGACCTCTGAGTTTATGTAAAGAACTGAATTATATCAAGTATCCGGTTTTATATGGCTTTTAAGGTACAAATTAAAATTCCAGAAGTCTTCACTATTATCCATTACAACCGAAAGAAAGTAGTGAAATAACAAGATGAGAAAGTTGCAATCAAAAATAAAAGATATTTTTATTTTGATTTCATTTAGTTGGGAAAAAATGTAATATTATTCATCTAAATTTATTTAATACTGTTGCGTGGTGGCGTTATTCTTGTATTTTTTTACTTTCAAAAACGTGATGTTGTGATATTGCATGACATTTATTTGCCACAAATGAATGAAATCACGTTATGCAAAATATTTTACAAAAGCAAAATGGGACGGGCAATATTTTTGGGACATTTTATACATATAAGTACCTACTCAATAAAATTTCTGCAAAATTATGATGATTGTTTCATTATTGCATTTTTGCATTTCAGGAACAGTTGAACCACAATTTTTGTTTTAATTTATGATTAAAGGTAAGTGAAACATACAAAAACAAATGTTTTATTATCCATATCTTTCAATAAGGATATCATTACATTCCTTATAGGGAATGTAATGATTACTTTCCATTACTTTTCGCACGACATAATAGATAACATTTACATAGCGCTGTCCTAGATAGTAATGACTTATCAATTACTTTCAGCATTACAAAGTAATGCATTATTTCACATAAGAATGAGTAGCCAATATATTCATTTAAAGTGATGTAGTCAATAACTAAGTAATGGTTTTAGCATTACAGAGAGATACATAAATTCATTCATAAAAATAAATAAGTTGATGATTTATTGTAAAATGATGTTTTTAATTATGAACCAAATAATACTGCCATCCATTTTTTCAATCAAACAATTGTTACCTTTCCTTGAATGAAGACATGGTTACAAACATTATTTGATTATTTTATAATTTGAAACAAACTTTCAGTTTGAATTATAAGGATAAAGCAACTATGAAGTTGTTGAGTGTTCAATGAGATTTTGATGTTCGTCAAATAGGAAGAGTATTAAAGAATCAACAAATAAAAACATGCAAGGAAGCTGCCATAAAAGTTGGGAAGAACGACAATCGTTAGACAGCAAGAAAGGAACTGAAAAAAATGTTTGTAAGTAAAAGCAAAGGAAACAAGCCCTTCCAAAAAGAATTGGAAGAATTGAAAGATTGTAATTTACTCTTCATCACCAAGTCACACAAACAATTAAATACGATGGAGACCTCTTCATGATCTGGGGTGATTCAGCCCTGGAAAGAATAACTAAAAAAAAGGCCATAGCCTCGAGAAAATTAAGCAATTTTTTGTATGTGGTAGGATAGTAGCAATGTGTTAGCTTCTGCCATAGAAGTAGTCAATTGGTGGTAGTTTTAAAGAGGGTTAATATATTTTGTCCTATAAATATTTTGCATAAAGGTTTTAATAATACCGAAAGTAATAAAAAGTTTGAAAAGAACTTTTTATATGGACCTATTAACTCATTTGTTATTTCACATGGAATCTCACAATTATTTGTAAACATTTTCTCGATACCCCCATGAATTTCAACTAAAATTTCTTGGTGCTGCCATTGGAAAATAGGGCGACATAAAAACTGAAAATGTAAACATTCCGAGAAGGGTGAATTTAAATTGAATTTTACAACTAATTTATTCAATTTCAGCAGACATTTTGCCATTATTTAATTTAAAAACACCAAGAACCCTTTTTAAATCACTTTAACTTCCGTGAAAAATGATTTTCCGGCTGAATATCGCTAATTGTTTTTACAACACAACAAAGCGCACTTCATGGCAAATTACTATTCAGCAATTATTAAGAAATGATAGCCATTAATTATTGTGTTGTGTCTACTTCCTAAGCAGCAGTTTACTTATGTTTGTTTACTTATTTATTTACCGTTATCCACGTTTTACGTCCATCTAACGTTAATGTTATACATTAAAGAAAAAGTACAATAGCCAATCCTAATTCATGTTACAATACTGAAATTCAGAAATATTATACACACCTCAGTTATTCGCTGCACAGAGATAGATTCCTCTAAAATAAACCTATATATGCTATTTTACAACTCTGAGTTTTGAAAAAGCGTTAAAGTTTTAAATATAAAAATAGCTAACTGGCAATACTGCTGGTATTAATTCAAACTTTAATACTCACATGTTCAAGACAAAACTTTACCGTGCGCATTTTCATTAACAATTTCAAACATTATGCAGAAATTCTGAGAAAAAATTTAAAGCCAAATCGCTACTATTGCAACAAATGAATTTCCTCTTAATAAAATGTCTGATGATTGTTTACTACATTTTTTATTTCATATTCAAAACATAATATCGCAAAAAGTTGTATTAATTGCAAAGAAATGCAAACTGTGCAATATCTTCATTATCATACACCAAAAGATATTAAACTGCGCTTCATTTTATGGGTTTTTTATGCAGCTAAGTTACATAATTTTCAGAGTTTGTTGCAGTCCCTCTTACCTTGACATAACTCTGAATGTGTAATTGTTAAAATTTGCAAGTAGTTACTGCTTTTATGCACTACATTGGCGTTATGAAAATGATTTCTTAACGAAAGTACAGCATGCGGCGGCTTTTAAAATAAACAACAATGCACATCCAATTAATCTCTATATCACGAAATAGTGGAAGGCAAACAATATGTTGAGAAATTGTTGTCAAACTGAAATTATGAAAAATTGCATTAACACACACACACATATATCTTGAGCCACGAGTCCCAAAAACACGAAAATAACGTGTGCAATGATAATTGAATTTTATTCCCCTTGTCATCAGTACAAGAAATCCTTGAGTGCAAAAGAAAATACTTGTGACATTGTACCTTTCGGTTGGATTGATTGAGTACGACAGTTACGATCTCAGGTGTGATGAGATGACAAATTAGTAATAAAAAGGTAATGTTGGCGGAGTGGACGTCTCCTAACGTGTCTGTGTAGAAAAAGGCATTGACTTCTTTCATGTGTACACGACTTGCTCAGACATTTAAGTTTACATCAAGGTGAAGATTACTTGTAGCGAAAAGATAAATTTCATGAATGCAGTAGAGCAGTTTGCATCTGTGTCATGGATTGACAATTTTACTTATATCTGACCTTCTTATACCTTAACTGTACCAGAGGAATTCTCTATTAGAAGTTTACAACCAAAATCATACAACTTACGACAGCCGGCACCAAACAGTCGCACAATTCATTTACAGATCTTTACTTCTTATAGGAATTAAGAGTAAATTTTGAATAAAAATTAGCGCAAAACGACTTTAACAATTTAAATTTGGATAGTGTTTTATTATTTGCAGACGATGACCATAAGCATCGTGACGCCACGCTGGTTCTAGCCAACAGCATTGGTCATCTATGTTTAGTGGCGTAAACAAATGTGGATCTTATTGCTCGGGAAGAAAAGAGCATTGCTCCGCTTGGTCCTTTTCTGTTTCACGACAGACTTCATGGAGCGGAAATTCATCTAATATCACATCAGAAAAGCTAAATATCTCTAATCGCAAACTACGTGAGAACTTCTTCTAGAAAACGAATTTAAATAAAATATCATCGTAAAATTCTAGCAATGAAGTCTGAGGTCCTGAAATGCAGGAACATAAATGGAGAATAGAGGCCGAAGGTGAATCTACAATTCGTGACGTCTGCTTAGAATAGAGGATGCGAAATCCTGTAGGCCGGTCAGTCTGTCATCGTTTCTGTTGAAAATAATGGGAGGGATGCTGATGGACTACTAGAAGTGCACCACGTTAAAGGAATATTCCCTGAATATAAAATAGCATGCATATCGAGTTGAGTAATCAACGGAATCTTCGCTTCAAGAGCTGATGAGAGTGGCATATGAGGAACTGAATACGGAAGGCATTGCTTTCGCCACTTTAATGGACATCGAAGGTGCCTTCGACAAAATTCAATATATGAAACTGGAAATTGTCTTCCAAAGAGACGAGGTTAGCCCATATGGTGGCGGTGAAATAGGTGGACGACATGTTAAGAACCAGTGGAATCACGATTCACGCCAGGAATGCGGGTGTTAGAACAAGGGTCATAAGAGAATGTCCACATCGATGAATGTTATCGCCTTTCCTGAGGAATATCACAGTTAACTCCTTATTTCTGACTTGAAGAGACGGACATTCACGTCATTGGCTATTCGGATCACGTGGCGTTGCTGGCAGAAGACAAGTTCATATCAACGAATGCTGCTGTCGTGATGAATGCTCTCCGAGTGGTGGAAGGTTGATGTGGGGAACAAGGTCTCATTATCAACGCGAATAAGACAGAAATGATAACCATCTTTACTAGGAAGACAATGGATCTGAAACTTAAGCCACGTACACTCTTGGGATTCAGGATCAGCGTTTCTAGGATAGTAAAATACCTTTGCGATTGCATGCAAGTGAATTTTTCTAGCGGTGGAATATGTAAAAAATTCAATTGGTGTCCCTCGGAAAATGAGGTAAGACTTTATTGGTTTAGAAGTAATATAGAACGTAAGGAACCTAAAAATCCAAAAATGGGTAACAAAAGAACACCAAAAACGAAATGGGTAACAAAAGAAGGCCGAAAACGATGGAAACCTACATGATAACCCGCCGACAGGCCCTTACGAAAGGAATTAAACCTCGGTCAGAAGAAGAAACAAACAGGATCCTAGAAAATGATATATGCAGACTATATCTGAAGGATATTGTATGCAACTACCTGGCCTTGAGAGTAGGTGAGCCAGAGGATAGCTATAAAAGGCTGTCTCACGGGCAAGGAATTTTCATGTTTCCAGTTATCCTCGGGTTTTGTCTCCAGAATAACTTTTCGGACGGTGTGATTGTTCATTCTGGATGGTGGTCTGCTTGTAAACCGCTGGCTTTAGGTACTTTTTCGTGGATGTGAAAAACAGAACAACAACATCGTATAAATTGTATAAGTTCACAGGAAATTTCAGAGTGGAAAATCCTTAACGAGGTGTAGAATCTGTGGTCGCGGAGCTTACGCATTCGATGGTTTACTACTCGGTAGGCGTGCTCAAGAGGATAGGGTACAGAATCAGCTACAAGTTTCATACTGTCTAGCTCAGATCAAAGGGAGAGCAAAAAATGCTGAAAAATGGGACCGTCAAGGGGAAGCTGCGGACTCTGCACCCAGAAAACCCCAAGGCAATGGAGCCTACTGGGTATAATTAGACGAAGAAAACCTTCAAGGCACTACGAGGGATCAGAACTTCAATCCCCAAGAAAGTTGCAGAAAACAACAAATCGACAAATATTTCGCTTGTTTCGCTTGTAGTTAAAGGTGATTACTATTTCCAAATGCACTCCTATACACTCCTTATTCTAATCTAATCTTATGTACAAATTCCTTTGTAAAATTGGCAGTGGTTATATTATATAATTTTATCGTTTCTCGATCCACTCTACTATTCTTTTCATTTTTTTCATGATTAAGTTAGTATATACCATACAGCTGCTATGTTCTTTATATTAGTATCCCAGCAGGAAATCCAGGTAAAGTATTGCTCCTACAAGTATTTATAGAATTGATGAATATTTCACGATTTTTAATCCGAAACAAAGAAAAACAATACTTAATACAAAATTTCAAGAACCCATTACTAGCTGCATTACATTCTCTCAAACGTAATGCGAAAATGTAATTAGTTAGTCCGCATTATGCATTTTTCTGCCAAAATCGAGATCATGGTCCAACATATTGTCTGTGATTGCGTTTTTTCTGAAAAAAGCACGCAATTTGACTTAAGATTCAGTTTGTCTTAAGTTGTGAAAAAGATGACTTCTAAATTAGAGAAGTATATTAATTATTGATGAATGAAAAATAAGAAATTCTATTCTAAGCATCAACCGTGTACCACATAAACTAAATTCCCGTGATATTGAGGTCTATTTTTTCATGAAATATAGTTTTACTATATGTTTCTTATTCCGTAATTAATTTTTTCTCTCTAGTTCTGCAATTGATTACAATTACACAAATTTTACAATGTCTTACGGGTAACATTATCAGTAACTTATTACTGGTAAGTTATGAAATAAGGTTTTATCGTAATTAACTACTTCATTGATTCTGTGTAAGGGTTATAGTAGCTCATTACATATGACATCCAATGTAATTGAGTCTGTAATCTTGGTAAATACCTCCAGCTTATCAGTATTAATTCCAGAACTAGTTCAGTAATGATTGCATTTTCTGCTGAGCACGTAATTTAATTTTACACTACCAAAGCATAACCAAATCGACGCCGATATTGACAAAATTTATGATGGCAATAATACGTAAATACATACATTTTATATTACGCACTTTATGTTCCAAGAAATATTTGATCGCGACTGGTTAAAGTGTTTCTGCTTCCTCTCATTACAAATGCTAATTTGATCTGTAATGGCTTAGATGGCTGCTCTCGTAAGAAATTAAAAGTCGTTTTTAATTTCTGTGCCAAATATACCTTCGATTTACGTAGACATGATCATATCTCAGAATTTATTGAAATATATCGAGTTGTTCATTGGAAAATTATTTAAATTACAGAAGTCTTTTAGTATGTTCAAGATACTTAACAAAATGTGCCGTGTTTACTCACATGAACCTCAGCGGTACTCTATTTTAGGATGTTTTAAATGCTATACCCAACAAATGATCGTCTCCGTTCTTCCGGACGCTTCTTTTCCGACTAAATTTTTTTTCCTTTCTATTTAAATTAATACTTATATTTTTATACTTTTTAATATATACTATATAAATTATATTTTTCATGAAATAACTCAGATATAAAAATTATATAAACAAAAAAAAAAATTAATTTGAAAATCAATGTTCTGCATTTTCATCTGCAGTGTATTTTAACTATCTTTACTGCCTTCAGTACTACAAGCAACCCTGGATTATTTTGTTTACATTATTATGAGTCTACTTTATTTAAAAATGGAAAACGTAAACACTTGAATTAAATTGCAAACATTAAGAGGATTACCTGATGTGAATTGATTATTATGATTATATTATGAAATTGCGCTAAAGTTAAATTGTCAAGGATACTAATTACTTGAAAAGTGGTAGCAGTAAAAGTACGGGCAGCCATCTTGACCTTAACAATCCACTCATCTTCAGAAAGTGAAGTACCATCAAATGATTAATTACTATCTTCTGAATGACTGGTGGGTTTGTTTTTCATTTTGGTAGATACTAATATTAAACTGGAAAAGTAATTATTTCAAAAATGTTAGATCAAGCCGCAATACTTACATTTAAAAAGGTCATCTTTATTCTGTTTTAAAGTTGTAAATATCAAAGAAAATCTAAAATCTTTCATTATCCACTTATCACTGTCATGAATGTAATTAATGTTTAAGCTTTTATTGAGCAGATAGTAGTTTCTTCTAGAAACCTAATATCATCTAATTTCTAAACAGTTATCTAAATTTTTTAAATTTTTGAGCGAAAATATAATATCACCTTACTATTAACAATTGTTTTTTGTTTGCGATTTATTTGAAATATTTACAGTTTTGAAAAAAAAAAAAATTACTTAAGATGTCTGGCGTCTTTTTAAAAAAAAAAATGTAAAATTTTCAATTGACACCCTATAAGTCTGGCTTGAAAATTGGAGGTAGCTGACATTCTCCATGTTCAAAAGAATGCTTTTCAATCCCTTTACCTTCCTCTGTAGAGGTTATGAACTTTTATTAAAAAAAAGTTTTATTAAAGTGTTTATAAAGCGTTTGAGTAAAGCACTGGAAATTTTGAGTGATAGGAGCCCTGTAAAAATTGAGGTATCAATACCAATATCAATATCAGTAACGATATTTCTTATTTTTTAGCATACTGTTAAAAGTAATTCAGTATAAAATATTCATACTGCAGGAATAGCTATGTCAGTACCAGAATTTCTACTGATACTTCACCAGTACCCAAAAAATTGTTTATTGCGTGCACTCTTGATACTGCATCAGTGTAAGGATATCAATACACATCAAACCCTTGATAAATATTTGACGAAAATTTATATTTTCGAAGTATAGTTTATAGAATTCAATCTTAAATGTTAACACATCATCTGTTTGAATTTGATAATCAAAAAACAAAAGAACAACTAGTTGCGCTTTTTTTATTCGAAATGGATTTGTAATAAAAACATCTTCTGTTTTTATTTTATTTATAGGTATATGTGACACAAAAACATACAAGTCTTTCGAGGGATTCGTCCGACACGCAGATTCTTCATGAAGCATTTGTAGAAGGCCTTTGTTGAAATTCTCAAAAATTAATGCATTGTTGTGTCATAGAAATAAGTGTTGTGGACGGTAACGTGCAATAAAGTCGACGGAAGCAAAGTCAATTATTTCTTATTTATAACTAGCATTATTTCAAAAATGACCAAAAAACGTGCTATGCAGAACACGCATGTTTTTCAATTCAAAAGTTCGAAATTGCAGTCGATCTTCATCTCCAGTACGAGGAAGGCCTTTTCATGGCTTTTACGAACCGCAAGTTTCAAAAATGTGTCTTCCTCATCCTGGAGGTGAAAAATCATTGTATTTTCGAACTTCTGACTTGCGTTTTCTGAGTAGCACTTCCTTCGTGCTTTTTGGTCCCCTTCCTAGAGTTGAAAAATGACATACGTTTACTTTGTTTTAGAACCCCTGACTCGGAAAACTTGTGTTTTCTAAATAACATCTTTTCCTTGTGTTGTGCTACTCGTTCACCTCATTCTAAAGGTGAAAAATGACTATCTTCGTCTCGAGTTTTAGCACATTCCCTGCCAGACTTTAATCACTGAGAGTAACTCTCCCTAAAACGGTACACATGGCAGAGAACATGATAAGGAATTAAAAAGTAATGTGATATGATTCACTGTATCATATGCCCTTGAGAAATCGAGAAAAGTATATTAGAAACGGCAAAATCAAAAGCAAGATACGACTCAGAAATCTCGCAATAAAGCCAAAGTAGGAGATTTTTCATCAACACCATCATGGGTATAAAAAGGTTGCGTTCTTATAAAAATTACTGAAAGGCTTAGTAGTTTTGCATACAGTGTCTAGAGTCCAAAATCGCAATTCCGATCTGAAGCTATTCCAACTTGCCTCGAAAAACTAGTTTGAAATGACAACAAATACCGATTCGTACGGAATATATAATATTTTTCATTTTTCACAACTACAAAATGATGATCTGGATCTAATGGGTCCAACGCAAAATTCCATCAACGATATATTAAAGGAGAAATAAAACTTGGATCAGATATTACCATTTCATTAGGTCCTTATTTTATTGTTTTTATCGAACCGGACTTTAATATTGTATGTGGGCCTAATTTAGGTTTTTAATGCGGCCCTAACTTTACGGACCTGGAAAATGTGTATCTAATCGGCTTCAAGCGTATGCATGCAAGTTAAAGATTAAGCTCAGAACTGTATATATTAGAGCAAGAGATTATCAAAGACGGATCCAATGAACCCGGAAGAAAAGATCAATCAATAGGAGACCAAAGACACCTCCATTTACCAATGCAGGAAAGTGCAGAACCCAACGACTTGGACCAGTGATCCATCTTTATCAAATAAGCCAAGACTACTATCTCAAGGCAAGACCCATGGAATATCCACCCGGTAATAAACCGGTGGAAGGCATAAGGGTAGAACGATTTTTGTTTATTTTGATTGTATTTTTATTGAGCTAGTAACATGACACTGACCATGGGGATGGCAATAGATGGCAAAAGTGGAGATTTACGTTACGTCCCCATACACTTATTTCCCCTCTCACCTGCACTGTTGCAGTTACAGTAAATTTTTAAGTGTTAGAGTCAAATAAACCTGCACGAAATTTAGGGTGCCGAGCTTGGCACTCCACTTAGAATTGCCCCCTATATAAAGGCTAGAAATTATCAGAGACAGATCTAATAGATAGATACAGAAAAGGAGATCAGTCGATGAGGAACCCAAGAGCAAGTTTCGATTGGTGTGTGAGCACGTGTGATTCACTCGAGAATTGGAGATTATTACGGCGCAACAAGATTCGAACCATGTTTCCCGACGGAAGCGATTTAACCATGGATGGTTTCAATTAATTTTGACAAGTTGATCCTTGCATATACGTTTCCACGACACAATGGACAGATGGATGAAAAGAAATTGCCATCTCCAGTTTTTCTTCTGCTTACGAACTTGGAAGTGAGAAAAATACACTTGTTACCTATTCACCGATCATAACACATTCCCCTAATAACACAAAACTTTGATTTTGATTTCGTTCACATATAGCAGCATTTTATAATAATTTAAAGGATCCACAAGGACATTAATTAAAACGTATAAAAAGTGAAATGAAATTCTAAAAATTGTTTATCCTAAATTTCCTTGAAAATTGCAAGACTTCAAATATTTTGATAATTTTCAACAAAAAATCTTGTGATGCAAAATCTTGTCAGGCGCCTCCTTAATGAAAACAAAAGAAAATTAAATACCTTAAAAATTTGTGGCATTAGCTTACGAAATGTAATTCTTGCAAAACATCCTATAACCAGTTAAGTTGACCTATCCACCTCATTTTGTAAAACTGTTTGCAAAAAAAAAAAAATAAAGTAAAAATAAGAAATGAATTATTTCACCTTGACTGTTTGCTTTTGGCGCATTTCTTGCCTCAAATGTCGAGTAAGACGCTCTTTGTCTTATATAGGAAATGGATATCTGTGATAAATTACTCTTCCGACTACATTTTAACTAAAGCATTTATACAAAATTATTTTATTATGACGTAAGTAACACATTAAAGTTTTGTAGACTAGCGAAAAAATTTCCAGAGGTCATATTCATGATTGAAAAATTCCAAAAGCCTTCAGGTATAACCTTTAGAGTAGCAAATAAGAAATATGAGACGTTTACTTCAGAACTTTTTTGGCTTTTATTATATAAGAAAATCTTTTCCTCTGAAAGGTACAAAACTATTTTCGATTCGGAGCAAACAATATCAGATATTAAATTGTTATTAATATATTTTATATTTGCATCACTTATGGTCATCAATATGGAAAACAGGTAGACGTTTGGTTTCTCTGCACATTCGTATCATATTTGCAACCTGATGAAGGTGGCTTTCTCTGGCTCATCTCGAATTCCTTTCTTGCACGTCTGCATACTTTTGAATAAAATTGAAAGTTCCAAAAAATCAAATCGATTAGACAAATGTTTGTGTTGTTTTTCGTTTGAGAAGCGTTTCTATTAATAAATATTGTTAACTTGTAAATTTTGTTTACTATTTGGCCACTAGTCCAGCCGGACAATAAACAATTCACAACAAAGTCGAACTCAAAATAATAATAAGATTCCTAAAGTGATTTTAATTAACTTCCAATGTTACGTAAAATTTATTACATTTTAACGGTCATTTTCCTATTTTAAATATTTTTGCATTAATTGGTTCCTCTGGCAGAACCTGATTGAATAGCGACTCATTTTCGATACTATACAGATACACACACACACCTTCTGAATGAGATATTGAACATTTTTGTTGTTATTGTCACTAAGTATTGCGGGTACTCACCTGAGATGTTCATGTTAGAGGTTAAGTTCCGCTGAGCAATTGCCATAGAAATACACAACACAAAGACGTAAACACGTGCCATGACTAGCATAGATACTCTTTATCACCTCTCTGTCAACAAGTTACATTTAAAACATTCAAACAAATTGTTCGTAATATTGAACCCGATTACTCAATACAGACTTCAATCTCTTCAATGTCCACTCTTGTTCACTAATTATCGAGCATCTTTTGAAGTCTCAATCTCTTTTCAAGAAAATTTCTTCCAACCGGTTCGTCTGGACGCAAAACCGTACCGATCCGTTTTAAATACAATAAACGCAAAGCGGCAGCTGAAAGCTTCTTCTTTTCCAGTTTGGAAGTATGAAGACAATGTTTTCTCGTCAGGTAAGCGCTCTGTATCTCACCATTTGAAGAGGTAACGCCAATTGTTGCATATGTACGGTCCGATCTTCTTGAATTAAACTCTAGAAATTGAAGCGAACTACCGGTGCACCAATATCATACAAGATTTAAAGAATTTGTGAGATCAGTACAGCAACATATCTTACGTGTGGCCCCCGAGTTATCCGCTGATAGAATTCAACGCGTTCACCTTACTAACTTAACTTGGCTCAAGTCAAGGTGGATATCAGATGTTGCCCTCAGCTCTGTTGATATTTCGTTTTCATCACATTCCTCAACATGTCTATACTTTGCTTCGCATTTCTCTACTTTTTCACTGCGACAGTCACCAATGGGGAAAGTGTTACTGTTTTTCTGTGTTAAAGCAGATGATTTATCGAGCGTCTTGATAAAGAAATCCAATTTGCATATGACTTGTCTCGCATAAACGCATCTTCCGCTTTTAATTCTTTCGCCGCTCATTAATTACCCAGGATGATTTTAAGACAGCCACATGCTATTCCATGGCATGGGGCCCATATTTAATGGGAGAATTTATAGGCGGATAACATACGAGGTCGAAAGCTTCTGCTCATTTCTTTCAACATCTTAAGTTGTTGCGAAGAAAGTTGGACCTCTTAATTAGATACACCCACCAAAATTATGTTTTCGATTAATTACAAAAGTGGCTTAAATTAGATATAAGGCATGTCTATAGTAGAAGACGTTTTAAAAACTTATAAATATGAAGGTGCATGACTATAAGGCCAATGCTATTTACAATAATATTTTCCCTTAAAATGTTACCTACAAAAATTTATTTTCAATTTACGTAGAAGAAAAATTCGAACTTTACCCAAATTGGCATGATCTTTTTGCATTAAGAAAAGGCTTTCGAAAGTGTCTCTCATGAGTATCATCTTGCTGTATCGAGTCATTTAAAACCCCCTCGAGGTGGCTTCGTTCGGATCATCTGGAAGCTCTACTATTCTGATAAATCATCAAGCGAAAATTCTGTCTGCAATCACGCTTTATAGTGGAATCACGCAGGGCTATCCTTTGTCAGATAACCTTTACGACTTTGTTCTGGAACAATTGTTGATAGATCTTAGTCGTGCTGATTATTCCTTTCCATTAGCTCATGCTCTTCTTCAGCAGTACGAAAGATACGCAGGTGTAACGATTAGTCTGAATAAGAGCCAGGGCCTATGGTGTGATAGGTGGCGAGAGCGCAGCGATACCACACTTAATACACAGTTGACTAATATCTATGTAAAGATTTTCCACTAGGAAAGTCTTCCACGTCACAGGGGAGAATTAAGTTAAGCCGCCGCCGAAGAAAGGGACTTCTTTCTCGGTTTCCATTGGAGAAGGTGGCACTCTGTGTAGTTGGCGATCTCTCGAGGTGGCAGCTGCCGCAGCTAAACTTCAAGTAGGGCACCTCTTTTTTTCTGGACCGGGAAGGGAGAAGATACTTCTCACGTAAGAAGTTTACTTACTACCAAAAAGGAGGGATTTTACTCGGGGCGACACCAGTTCTTCTTCTAAGCACACTATACAGGCAAAAGGAGAAAAAAAGGACGCCGGATGCGGATCGAAACAAAACACTTCGATCTCTTTTTACACTTCAGGTATTTAAGACATTGCACCACAGGTTAATACTGTGGAAATGTTATTTCCCGAAATAGAAACTACATAATTTATTAGATCCTCCGATCTGTTAAAAATACAACATACAATTTCATTTAAGTAGAGACGGATTGTTGTTTCATAAATAGAAAATAAGAAAATAAATACATAAATTAAAATATTTCGTATAAAACATCTATAATTCTTAACGACAAGATCTAGTGTTATTTTATTCACTTATTTTACATAAATCAGTTATATTAAGTTTTAAAAAACAACAACATGTACTTAATTACATATCAGGCTATTAAACAAAAAGAACAAAAAGTGCCAATTCTACATTTCTGCACGGATCTGAATATGTTAACAACAAATTACACAAAACTAGAACCTGAAACAAATTTGTGCACAGCCTTGATTATTGCCAATTTTAAGAAACAAACAGCAGCCGTAATCTTGTTTTACAAAAACAAACCAGTTCTTTTTGTGCAAATGGAAAATTTACCTAAAATGAACCCATCCCGCTAGAATCGATTTTCCATGAAATTAATAACATTCAATATATTTTCTCACGGAGAGATTCACAGACAGGATCTAAACAAATTATTTGATAGAGATGTTTAGTTTGCCGTCAAGAATTATTTTTTTTAATGAAGTAGACTGGAACTCTTTAGATGTCTCCCATAAATAGAAACTCATAAGTCCAAAGATTTGATGACTTTGTAATTTAATTAATGTAAGCATGAGTGCTACTTCAAAGCGATGCATAATTAAAATTCTATAAAATTATTATTCGTCAGAATTTCGCATGTTTATTAATTTTGCGTATATATTTTGTTTGTCTGTTTGCATATTCATCAAGATCAACTCATTTTGCTAAAACTTAAATTCATACTATAATTGTTGTTTTCAAAGAAAGACTGTCATGGTTCTTTTGGAAGTAGTCCTTCAACTTCTGCAATTTTTATTTTTCCATGCAGAATTGGACTTTAATGTTTTTAAATGCCGTATCGAATCGACTTTATAATCAAGATACACTTTTAAATGGCATTTACCAGGGAAAATATTGTCTTGACTAGAAAATCAATTCGTTTTCGACTCTCATAATACGACACTAACTTTTTGTTCAAATTGAATTCTTGAAAGTGAAAACTAAATAAAATATCTATCGATACATTTGAAAAAATAATCAATTTGTTGTAAAAATGGGAACCAAAAAAGCGTATGTCACGAGAAAGGAAAAGTTTCTCGTTTCAAAATTAAATATCGCGCATTAATTCTCTTGTTTATTCTGAAATTTCAGTTATCAAAATTAGACATTACAAATTCAACAACAATGCTTTCATTGTAGTATAAGTTTGCCAAAGGGCATAGCAGGATAAGGAAGTAAAAAGTGTCCCTGGAGCTAAGTAAATTGTACATAGGTCATACATGTTCCAGCAATGAGACATTCTTTCTCCGAAATTTTCAGCCCCCTAAGACAACCTCCGTACAAGTAATTGAGAAAAACGTGACACCTCGTTTTTATTTTATTTTAAATTAACAAAGGTGGCTACATCGAGGCATTTATGATGCCGAAGTTATCGACCAGTCCTACCAAGTTTTTCGTAGAGACAGATACGTTGACTCTGACGCGCGGGGAGGTGGTGTACTGATCGCATGTAAGACACAACTAAATTGTGCTCTTCTACCGCTTCCTACTCTCTCAACCAATCTTACCGTAGAGCTTATGATCTCTTTATCTAGACAAAACTTATATCTTCTCTGTTGCTATATTCCTCCTAACGCGTTAAACTGTATTGACGACAATGGGCGGAGTCCGTTTGACATCCTAATACTTTATTTAAATCATATCTCTGATATGATGCGCTCTTCAGACGAAATTATTTTCCTTGGTGACTTTAATTTACCCAATGTTCAATGGGTATATAATGACGATGACGATGATTACCTACGCAACGAACACCTCTCATCCGGTGAATTTCAATTACTAGATGCATGTGCTTCTCTGGGCTTGCACCAGGTGAACAATGTTAGGAACATTTTGGGTAGGATGTTGGATCTTGTTTTCTGTTCTGACCAAACTAACATAATAGTCGAACCAAGTTCTACTACCCTATCAACTGTTGACACTTATCACCCTCCTCTTCTCATATCCATATGTTATGAGTCCGAGAATATTAGTCGCTGTGACGAATCGAATTCCTTCTTTAACTTTAAAAAGGTAGACTTTACGGACTTATCGAGTAGGCTCGCCGCCGTCGACTTTGGTGCCCTGCTCTGTAATGGTGACATCGATTGCGGATGTTAACATATTCTACATAAAGATCTTTGAGGTGTTCGCTTCCTGTGTACCCTTCGAGCGTCAGAGAGTTTCCTCCATGTCACCCCCATGGTTTAGTAGAGAGCTTAGAACGCTGAGGAATAGGAAGAATAGGTTGTGGAAGGCCTTTCTCAGGACTAGAGACTCCTCGGACCACCAAAGATTTGTTGCGTGCCATAACGAGTTCAAAGCTCTCTCCTCCACTCTCTATAAGGAATATATTATCAATATTCGAGATAAACTCTATGATGATCCACGCACCTTTTACAAATTTGTCAACACTAAGAGGAAAGTGGACAACTATCCTACTACTATGTCTTTAGATGGGCTCTCAAGCAGTAACACACGTGACATTTGTAATATGTTCGCCACATTCTTCGAAGGCGCGTTTCGTCCTTCCTACTTCGTACCAGATGTTGACAATTTTAGGCACATTGTGGCTCATCCAGGTGTGGCGGATGCCTCTCCCTTTGTCTCCGATGAGATCATTCTTGCTCATATCAATGAACTTGTCGATGATTTCACTGCAGATGATGGGGTACCCCCGGCGGTAGTTAAATCTTGCTCCGAGGCTCTGGTTGCTCCTCTGCGCATTCTTTTCCGGAAATCGCTTAGTAGTGGCTGTTTTCCAAAATTATGGAAGAACTCCTTCATCATACCTATTCATAAAAAGGGCAGTAGGAACGAGATATCCAATTACAGACCAATTGCTAAATTGTCTTGTATACCCAAACTGTTGGATTCTATAGTTCATTCACAATTGTCTCCGTTATGCAAAAATGTTCTCTCGACTGCTCAACATGGTTTTGTGTCAGGCAGATCTACCACTACCAACTTACTTGAATTTACGTCCAATACAATTACGAGCTTTGGTAGTAATTTGCAAACTGACTGTATTTATACAGATTTCAGTAAAGCTTTTGATAAATTGTCGCACTCGATCATTGCGCTCAAGTTGCATAAGTTGGGATTCCCGACCTTACTCTTGGACTGGATTCGCTCGTATCTGTCCGAAAGATCCTATCAGGTGCTCTTCCGCGGCTCTTGTTCGAGGATCATAGAGGCCACCTCTGGGGTGCCCCAGGGTAGTCACCTTGGCCGTCTTATCTTTATCCTTTCTATAGATGATGTTGTGCATCTCCTGAAGCGGTCCAATATTCTAATTTATGCTGACGACATGAAAATCTTCACCCATATTAATGACGTTAGTGACTGTGCTTCCCTACAGAAAGACTTAAACACCTTTTACTCTTGGTGTAGGCATAATGACTTGGAGCTTAACATAAATAAGTGTGAAGTGATGTCGTTCTCTAGGAGGCGCAACGCTA
The DNA here is from genome assembly GCA_006980735.1 of Dasypogon diadema. Taxonomy (NCBI): domain Eukaryota; kingdom Metazoa; phylum Arthropoda; class Insecta; order Diptera; family Asilidae; genus Dasypogon; species Dasypogon diadema. The sequence goes on along the minus strand of QYTT01093860.1, from coordinate 424 downwards.
TCACTTATGCCTACACATTCGGTACTGACAACATCCCCCGGGTGCAGTCGGTTGATGACCTCAGCATAAAGCTTGATGCCAAGCTTAATTTTGTTTCCCACATTAATTTTGTTGTTTCTAGGGCTAATTCCATGTTGGGTTTTATCCGACGCTGGTCTAAGGAGTTCTCTGATCGTGGGGTATTATTAACATTATATTACTCGTTCGTACGGCCTCTTCTTGAACATGCATCCCAGGTATGGAATCCTTCCTACGCTGTCCATATCGGTCGTATTGAGTCTGTCCAGCGCAGTTTCATTAGATTTGCGCTTAGGGATCTCCCATGGAACAATCCTCTGATTCTCCCACCATATCGCGAGCGACTTGGTCTTCTCCGTATGGCATCCTTGGAGAAGCGACGTAGGGTTGGTGATATAGTTTTCAT
>QYTT01093859.1:23953-37575 GCA_006980735.1 Dasypogon diadema | reverse complement strand
CAGTTCGGGGTTGGGTTCATTACTTTGGGGTTGCGTTCCTGGGTAACTTCGGTGTTAAGTTCGGTGTTTGCCACCGATAAGTATGCAATACATGGATTTATTGGAACTTTTTTCATTTCATTATTCTACATGGTAAAATACTTTGCATGTGTCTTTTTATTGCTTGCCTTGCTTGCATGGGAGGATTAGGCCTACAGCGAATGCGAATTGAGGGAATATATAAAAGCGTTATGTCACTCATATACCTTCAATTTGTGCAATTGCACAAGGATCTCCTAGTATATTTATAATGGCACAAATTGCTCTCCTTTTGTTGTTCATCGTGATATCTAACATACAATTCACGTAATGTTCGACATACAATTGACAGAACGTAACACCAACATAGTCGAACATGGGGCTTAACACTTCGGAGCAAATGACACTTATTTAAGGGGACAGAATGAACCTTCTTTTCTCCAGTGTCATGCTTCGGTAGCAAAGTCGAAAATACCCTAAAACGAGAACGCTTCAAAGTAGATGGATACAATTCAGCGCGCAAATACTTGAGTAAAATCTAAATATCCTGGCAGAAAATTAACCAAATCGGCCAACTCCTTTAGAGGGCTGCCACGTGAAAGTTTTATTTTTTGAATTTTTTCAAAGGTTTTTGCGATCGTCATGAAAATATGCATAATATAGGTTTTCGAGGTCACTAATTGCGAATCCAGAGTCGGATTTCTTAAATTCAAAATGGCGGATCCAATATGGTGGACAAGATTTTCTAAACGTCACTGGAATGATGGCAAAATGACGGATATATAGGTTTTTCGGGGCTGATGATTACGAATTTAACCTTAACGCTTAAAAATTCAACATGGCGGATTAAATATGGCGGTCGTAAATGTTAACTTTTCCAAGAGTTTCTCGATAATCATGAAAATAAGTCCATATGGGATTTTGGAGATCTTTGATTTCGAATCTGTAGTTAAATTTTGGAGATTCATAATGACGGGTCCAATATGGCGGACAGGGTTTACTACAGGTCAACAGAATATTCACGAAGTGGCAAAATAAAGCTAATGGGTGTGTCGACAGATTGCGAATAGTAGGACTGCCTGCAGATTTGAAGGTCAGCTGCGAATATGTAAGAATAAGTAGCTGCAGACCATTAACTACAAACGCATTATTTTCTTTTCTTTCTTACATCTAGGGCATAATATAATTGGCCTAAACCAATTATAGCTTCTTTCCTTGTTTTAGAAATATAAATTAAAGTGGAGTATCTTTACGCTCATGAGAACATCCATTTAGGAAGAAATGAAATCGCCGTGATAAATTTTAAAACTTTTATAACCGAATTTTATTTTACAGGCTTTTAAGTACAGATTTAATTTAATTTGCGGTGAAACAAGGAAATATCCACAGATCTTCAGTTTAATTAAAAAAGAATGCCTTGGCGATCTTCTAGACTCTAGCAAAATTAATTTTGTCCTCTTGCTATTGTGCTTTCATTTTGAGCAAGATTTTCAAAATCAGCCGTTGACTTCTGATGGCACGTTCCAGAAATATATCTAGCTAAAATGTCACTTTTGTCTGATTCACTTTTTCTACCATTTAAACTTGATTCGTCTTGTTCCGGTTCTTCGGGGCTTAAGTCCTCCTCAACAGGAGTTGTACAGTAAGGTGATGTCGATGATCCACGTTTGGCACTGTAAGTAGACTTGGGCTCAAAACCACATTCACTCACTTGTGCGGTGTTACAAATGGCATAACTATGGACGCCGTATTGCGTAAGGCAATTAGGGGACCCGGAGTCAAAACATAGGGATTGAGTTTGTTTTATAGGAGCAGCAGTTAATCGCTTGTTGTTTCCATCGTTGTCCAACAAAAGATTTACTGGTTTTGCTTGATTGCAATCATCATCTTCGCTTCTGCAAGGTGGGTTGATTTTATTCAAAAATTGCGAATTATCCGAAGGATAATAGCTCCTAAACCTGTCAACAAGTGGTGGGTACGGGCGCTGTCCTAAATAGAAATCATGTTCTGGTTTTATAGCATTACACATGATGTGCTGGTTCATGTAACCAGGAGCGTGCTCCAAATTCGGTGATAAGACAGAGCCGTGCGTGCTTGTCTTTATAATCTTCCTCATAATTTCGATATCCCTGTTAAATAGACTACTGTAAAAAAGGTGGTCCTTAGCGGGTTGTTGTTGTACGGGATGCAACAAGTTCATTTGTTCGGGAGGGCTGATGCCGTCATTAACATTTTGCATATCTTGTGCAGTTATTTTGGAGCCATTATCTACATCTATTTCCCTTTTGCACTTGGGTGGTCGGCCCAAACGTGTAGCAACTTCTCAGTCTCTCGAACGTCTCGGTCTGCCGACTTTGCCTTTTCGGACAGGCGGGTTAGCCGCTGTACTTTTCAGCAGTTTATGCCAGTCCTGCTCACAAACCAAGCTACCCGCCAACATATAATACCTGGAGAGTAAGAAACGATAGAGGCCGTTAGTTCCAATATCTGCTATTCTACATACCATTAGCCCACTGTTTAACTTACCTATCGCCAGGTCTTAATTGTGATGCACATTTCGAGCAGGCAAAGCATTTCAAATGGAAAACATGGTGCTCGACTGGGGCAGGAAAATGTTTCTGATTTTCCAGAACAGGAGGTGATTGGTGCGGTGGCTGCTGCTGTTGTTGTTGTTGCTGCTGCTGCTGCTGTTGATTACTTACAGGCGATGTTGTTCTCATCACAAATTCATTGGCCGCGATTGTTTGTCCACAAGCAGAACATTGTGCTGTGCCAAACATCCTGAAAAAATATAAGAAAATTTTTCGAATTTAGTTCATTGGGTTATCGAATGTACATACATAGGTGGCTTTGCTTTTTGATTGTATGTAGCAATGCACATATGAAATTTATCATTTTAATAGAATAGAAAATTATTGATCCATTTTACTAAAGTGGAACTGCACATTCAAAATAAAGGCAGAATTTAAAATCCTGAGATTGAATCAATCGCTAAGAAACTTAATGTGGAAATGGTAGTTATCTAAATATAATAGCACCATTAGAAACAGAACTTTACCAACTAAGATTTTTATATCCATTAACATTGGTTACGCCAGTACTTGACAAAATTAAGTATTCTACCATCAACAGAATCTTTAACAAATCTTATTTAAGATTTCTTTTCCAATTTTGTTATCCTATTTCACATATTAAATATATTTTTTATATTCTCTGTTATTTCTACTTATGGAAAATATTCAGGTCCTTCAAGTTATATAAAGCGTGAGTGCTTTCAACTGAGAATTGGAAAACTTTCATAAAGTATAAATCTTAACTTTTGAAGCAGGAAGGAAGAATTTTAGACTCTCTAAAAGGGAGATAAAATATCTTCTGTAAAGGAAGATCTGAATGATTGTCGGCATCGCAGAATAGAATCATTAAGTGCATCTGTGGAATGAGATGGTTTGGTTATAGTAATTTCTAAATTTTATCATGTAGGTTATATATTTATTTGACAGTTGTAGGAAACCTGGTCAGAATTTACCAAACAGTAATACGAGGACGGTTCATGACCTAAGTACAGCTTTGGACACATCCAAGTCAAAGTGCTCCCCAAAGCGGTTAACCGCCATGCACATGCGGCTAATAGGCTCATGCTTACCGTAGTTAGGCCTGGAGAAATTAATATGTAAGAGCGGGACATCGCTCAAACAGCGGCTATTAGACCTAGAAGAGACCCTACCCCGAAGCTCTGCGGAGTCGATATTACCGTAGAAAGTCTCAACAGATGGTCACGATATCATCAATGGAAAGTACAAAGATAAGAGGACCAAGACGACTACCCTGAGGCACCCCAGAAGTTTCCCTTATAACCCTAGATTGAAGGCCACGAAAAAGCACCTGATACAATCTATCAGACAGATACGACTGAATCCATCTCAAGAATAAAGTTAGAAATCCAAGTTTCCGTAATTTGAGCAAGATAACAAACCCCGACAGTTTATCAGAGACTTTAGTAAATCTGTATAAATACAATCAGTTTGTAGATTGTTGGTAAAACCAAATATTACCCTGGAAGTGAACTCTAATAGGTTCGTTGTGGTAGATCTGTCTGACACAAAGCCATACTGACTGGACGAAAAAATGTCCTTACTTTACGGGGACACCTGAGAGAGAACTACCGATTCTAATATTTTGGGTATGCAGGATAATTTTGCTATTGGTTTGTAATTAGCAATCCCATTTCTATTGTCTTTCTTGTGAATGGGTTTCCTTCATTGTACCTTCGACAGTTTAGGAAAACATCCACTAATCCATCCACGAAGAGGAACGACCAAGGCATCGGAGCAGGACTTAATTACCGCAGGAGGCACACCATCAGGACTGGTCCTCTGGAGGTGAAGTCGAAGACCAAATGCTGTCAATGTGTACAAAATTATTAATATCCGGTTCAAAATGTGGAGATAGAATCGCTTCCTGGAAAGAATGGGACAAACGTATTGTAGATGACATATGCGTCAGAGCTAAAGCACCCATCAAAGGACAAAGATATGGGATAATTGTTATCCTTATTTTTGCCGATTTCTTTGGAACCCATATAGCTACCAAGATGAAACAAAGTGCAGGTAAATCTTACAACAGTTTTATCTTTATGAGTTCACCCGTTTTTGAGTTTATCCCGCACAACCACACAGACAAAATTCTAAAATCAACTGTTTATGTGTAGATATCCTTTATAGTAGCCAATAGACACATATATAGGCTTTTATTATGAAATCACTGACAGACACTTCAATTTCATTTATATGTCTAGATTATTATTATTATTGTTGTATATTCTTATTTATTATTTATGTACAGGGCCTTCGTGACAGTTGGAGTTGAAATTTTTCCCATAATTTCAACAGTTTTTCAATTTTTACAGAGGAACCCTAAATATCTCCAAGATAAAATGTAACCTATATCACTCCCTGCAAAGTCCTCTACCTACCTGTGAAAGACCTATCAAAATCGGTTTCTAAGATTAGCCCGGACGCATAACACGTTTAATAACGTGTAAACAAGCGTAAAACATTTTCAAATATTCAATACCATCTACGTATGTCATATAATAGAAATAAGAACGCCCCTATTGCATCTTTACTCATTCTAGCAAGTCTTGCTACATTTGGGGCATTTAGAAAAATCTTTTTGGCTATATGTATTCGCATAAATATCTCATAGCTTAATTTGCTGTATTTTTGCCAACGTGACTTTTCAGTTCTGGAAATATAAGGAATCTTTCAATTGGTATTCCATCTAAAGGTGACAATATCTTGTTGTAATAGTTGATCATGTGCGAAATATCACGTGTGGAATCAACAGATATGCTAAGGTATCCAGCAGCTTTTATTTCGTCCAAAATAAATCAACGGCTTTTTATCACAAATAGTTTTAGATAAATAAGATATATTTCCCTTTTCCTATTTCCCATTTCGAATTTTGTGGAGACCCAAATTTTCAATTATATATTAGAGAATTATCGAGATGAATATTATAGATTGAGTTTAGAATATGGTAGTAAGTTGTTGTAGCCAGTATTATAAAATACACTAAGGGAGTTAGTTGCCCGCATAAAGTTGAGTTTTTAGTGCATTGTTTAGTTGCGTTGTTTCAAATTGTTTTGATGATTACATCGAATTTAAAAGCTGATTCACAGAAAACAATATCAGCAACTCTACGTTGTTTTTCCAATGAAATCGAACCGACAAGAATAAGGTGTTTCAGATAAGGACCGTAAAAATAAATAAAAAGGAGGAAGAATCATAGGGTCATTCCAAGGAAGATCTCTGAGCACAAAACTGACGAAGTTACGCTGAACGGATTCTATACGGCCATATTACCCAGTTTATATGATAACTCGATCCGAAATAAACCATTCCGAAATGGATCAATCTACTTGCATGAACAGTGTGTCAAGCTGGATTGAAATTTCCAATCTATATTTCTTCATTCCTGTTTTACAACTAAAACGAAAATATCAAGTAGGGTTGTAGAAATATACAAACACTTTCAATCCACATCCGATGAGTGAGTATCTGAATTTTTTCATTTTTTCTTCGTGGGTATCCAGTTTTATTTGAACTCAATAGCCTGCAGTATCAAGAGAACTCCTTGGATCTACGTTTAATAAATCCAAGCATAGAGTTATTTATACAAAGGGTGTAATTAATATAATGAGTTTCCCTTCTAACCCAGAAGGCGCACTTCTCAGCAAGGAGCTAAGAACCATTTGCCCATCTCCGCATTAAGCGTTCATACATTTCAAAGAAATGTATTAAGATTAGGCTCTTCGACAACTATGCAAGATATGTAACATTAGTATGATGAAACCAATACACAAGATAGAGGGGAGGGGATCCAGAATCACGCCTAAGTCATTAACAGATTGTACGCCTGGATTAGTGTTAGTGACTTCTAAAAAACAATATAACTTCGCATTTATTGATGTTTATCTCTAAGTTATTGTTCCTGCACCAAGTGATATATTTTATTAAGTCCCCTTGAAGAGAAACACAGTCACTGATGTTACCAAAAATATTTCATAACATCAGCCTAGATTAAAACTCTGCCTATGAATGCTTCAAAAAAAGAAAGAATAAAAATAAACGGTCCAAGGTGACTTCCCTGGGGCATAGAGAAATCACCAATTAGAGATACAGTGCTGAAGAAAATTCAGTCACGAAAGGCTTTGGTTAAAATGTCCTTAATATGACCCTAATTCCTCGTGTTCAGGAATACCCCAGAAGAGCTTTGTGCACAAAGAGATCAAACAGGATGTGAGCAGACATCAGAATTATAATGGCTAAAACGTTTGAGGCTTACATTCCATTTGGCTGTGTAAAAAATCTGCTGAAATTGCAAAGTATTATTTCCAGGAATTAGCTAAATTGAAAAATGAACTTGCAGAAGTCAAAAAAGAAAACAATCTTCTGAAAAAGCGATGCACAAATTAACGTATTCAAGTTAACAGACTTATTTCTAATGAAATGTGTTAACGCTGAATGCGGAGATAGGAATCTCGGCTACCAGCTGAGAAGTGCGACTTCTGGCTAGAAGGGAAATTCTATATTCAATCTATGTCAATCCCTTAAGTTCGTTAAAATAAATATTTCAAAAATTGACCATCATTCAAATTTACATTTCTAGTTCCTAATATATGAAATACTTGTTTCACACAAAGGAATTTTCCTACTACAAATGCTAATGGTAAGTGTGGTATCAAAAATAAGCAGGTATGAGCGAGTAGTAGACACATATCTTAATCCAAAAACCTTAAAACCATGTTTAGCGATTCTGGGGAGCCTGAAAAATTATATATTACTTGATTTGTGAACTTTCACAACATTTAATTTGTGTTTTTGTAATATTAAATATTTTCTGTGAACCCCCAAAAATTTCAAGTTTCCTCGAAAATAACTACTGAACTGAAATATGGGGTACCGTACTGATTCCTAACCTCAAACTGGAACATGCACTCACTACCACCTAGATACCTAACAACGACACATATTTGAATAATTTTAGTGTAGTGATTCAGTTGACGTTTGTGGGGTACCAGTTTTCAACTCCTTTCCTCTTCGAAAATGCTTCACGTTCCTTAGTTCTTATTTCCATGCTTAAAATTGACAAGGTTTACTCTGATCAGCATTAACCGTTTCATTCTCTTCCAACAACTCATAGTATCGTAAGGGTGTAGCGTTTCCACCAACAGCACAGCATAACCCTTTTCTGATGCGCACCTGCTTTTGACGCAGTGGAAAAATAGGATATTTTTCTTATCACCTTTTGTAAACTATCCACTTTTTATCTCCAGTCACCAAGCGGTACAAAAACGGCTCCCATTAGTAATGAGCAAGATTCGAAGAACAAATGGAAATTCTATCTATTAAATTTTTTTCGCTTAATTCGTGTGACACCCAAACAGAGAGTTTCGACACAAAACCAAGCCTTTTAGTTTGATCCAAATCAGTTGTCTGATTAACTCCAACCTTGAAGCCTACATCTATGGAAGTTAATGTGGGATTTGTTGTGATCATACTTGCGAAGTACTTCGTCATTGACATCTGATGGCCTTCTTGATCTGAATTCATCTTTCAAAGAAAAGTCACCCGAATGAAATTTTTTAAACCATATTTGGCACGTCCGAACTGATACTGCTGCGTGCACCGCGTCATTTCCTTTGGAACTCATGCAGTATACAATGGCTTAAATGGACTTTTTCTTCACTCATTTTAACAGCTATAAAAGTTTAAGTAAACTGAATAATATTCGAAAAATGTGCATAAATCATCCACCATATGCCAATCTACTTGCTTAAATTGGTTTTAGTCCGGTCAGAATTCGTACTAAGGTCCGACAATGCATAGAAATTCACGCGTTTAAAAACGACGGAACTTTCCCTTACACCGAATATATATTCCAACGACAATAATAATATTTCTATACATTATTAACCCACTTATTTAGTACCAGCTAATCAAAAATGTAACAAAAAAAACAAATAGGCAGGAAAAAATTGGATCCCTAAGGGTTAAAGCCTAAATACATGGACGAGGTAAACACAAGCTGAAATTTTCAATGCCTTTTTTAAATAGAGCATAATTCCCAGCATAAACACTCGCGATTGCATTTACCTAGTTAGAGGTTTGAATAATTCATCACGAACAAATCCGATTGAGTTGTACTAAAAGCTTTCGTCCTGTCAGGAGGCGAGGGAGTACAAATGCGTGTGTATGCCGTTCATTAATAAAAAATAATAGAGAACTTTTCACCATTGCATGCAAGCGCAAAGTGCTGCTGATCGATACAATTCAATCGGCTCGCCGTTCGCCAAGCCTTAAGTCTAAATGCAGCCAGCCCTCGTCCTCGTGTTTCATGACGAATTTCTTTCACCTGGAGTTATCACCCTTAACTGTCGGCTCTAACTGCCTAGCATTTCTATACAGGTAGAGTTCTACAGCAGAAATTGCAATTACTTTCGCACACTTCGAGAGGCAGCAATGACAGCCCCCATAATAATTGCAGCTACATGTAAGGCTGCCAGTGCAACACTTAACTTTTCTGCAAGACGGAGGAATAATGGTCGCTATTAAGGCTCTAATGACTGCATTTTCTGTTGATTTTTATTATTTTCTGGTGCGAAATATCCCCGAGACATGTGAAATTTGTTTTAATGACGACACTTAATTATACAAGCTTCGTGCAGTGTCCTTCGGGAGGGCTTCCACTCCAGTGGTGTGCGTTCCTTGAATTAAATTTAGATCAATTCTTTATTGCTGCTGGTGCCATCTATAAATGACGCGGTACCCTCCTATGTATATTCGTGTGAAACGTGTGAAGCTATTATTTTAGTATAATAAGGCGTATAGTTGAGGTGAGGTGTTTTCGTGGAGTTGTGAACACGCTTTACGTAATGGAGGAAGCACTTAAGTTGAAAAACTCGGACTAAAATCAACTTGTCCTGAAAGTCAGGCGGGAAACATACGCATTTAAAAAATTAATTTGGCTGCAATAATGAGTTAAGGGTTGAGAGCACTCGATTCAGTTATTAATCTCGTTTTCAACAAGGTCACTTAATTGCGAATGTAAAAGATGCAGTTTACATTTACATGGGCACAGGATTTAAAATTACTACGGTATGTTACTAAAGCAACATTTATAAAAATCCAACAAGGTTTATATTAAGTCGTCATAGTAATTTAGCCTTAAAAAGATTGATCTCTTACTGAAATTTTGCTAAAAGTGGAACAAATTGGATGCAAATTTAGTGCGGTACTAAAACCTACCAAAATTTTACCAGTCCATGTTTTCAACTTCAATCAAGTGTAAATATTTTCGAGTAAAAGGAAAAGTACTTTAGCTCTGTTATGTTCCCCTTTCATTTCATTTTGAATAATAATAATGAGTTTCCTTTCTAATCCAGAAGGTGTACTTCTCAGCATGGAGCCAAGAACCCTTCGTCGCATTAAGCGTTCACACATCTCGAAGAAACGTGTTAAGATTAGGCTCCCCGACAAGCATGCAGACAGACAAGTAACTGTTAATATTATGAACCAAAAGATAGGACAGAAGCGAAATGAAAACAGTTAATAATGTTAGTAATAAGCAATTGATAATAGGACCAACGGAACATGAAAAACTATAGCGCAAGCAATGTTAAATGTTAACATCATTTAGTCAAAAAGTCACAGAACCATGAGAAGACGATTCTTCAGCACATCACTAGAAACATATAGGTCAAAATGGTGCCACCAAACACGGTTAACCGCTATACACATGCTATTAATGGGCTCATGATTAGCGTAGTTAGTTCTGGAGAAGTTAACTCGCAGAAGAGGGACGCCCTTCAAACAGCGACTATTAGTCCGAAAGGACACCCTATCCCAGAGCCCCGCGAAGCCGATACTAGCATTCAAGAGCTGGTGAATAAAAACTATATTGGCTACATAGTGACGTTGTTCCAGCGAAACCATACTAATAAGATTAAGGTGCTAGCGATAAGGCGGTAGTATCATAGGGACCTCGCAAGGCAGATCCCTAAGTGTAAATGTAATGAACTTGCTCTGCGCTGACTCGATACGTTCGATATGCACAAGCAGTGCTCCGACGAACAAGTTGTATAATGTCAAATAAACCTGACAACTAGAAAACTCTCTGGACCAACGATTTATAAAACCAAGTATAGAATTACCTCTACAAACCGCAGAGTCAACATGGGAAATGAAATTAAGCTCTCGATCAAGGTCAACCACAGACTGCACACGAGGAATGCTGTCCTGTATGCCTCCTAAAGAACGACATTATCCTACATTTATCTATACTGAGCTCCAAGTTATTGTGTCCACACCAGGAATAAAAAAAATGTCCAAGTCTTCTTCTTGGACATCTGAAGAGAAGCGCAGTCATCGAGCAGAAAATATTCATATCGTCGGTATAAACTAAGATATTGGAATGCCTCAACAGATGCATTATGTCGTTAATGGAAAATACAAAGATAAGAGGACCAAGACGACTACCCTGAGGCACACCGGAATTGGCCCTTATAATTGAAGGCCACGAAAAATCACTTGATATGATCGATCAGCCAGAAACGACTGAACCCATCTCAAGAGCAAAGTTGGAAGTCTAAGTTTCCGTAATTTGAGGAGGATGATCGAATGTGATAGTTTATCACAGGCCTTACTAAAGTCTGCATAAATACAACCAGTTTGTATATTGTTGCCAAAACCAGATTTTGTCTTGCAGGTGAACTCTAATAAGTTCGTTGCAGTAGAGCTACCTGATAAAAAACCATACTAACTGGACGAAAGAATATCCTTACATTACGGAGACACCTGAGAGAGAATTATCGTCCCAAACAATTTGGGTATGCAGGATAATTTTGCTATCGGCCTGTAATTAGAAATTTCGCTCCTATTGCCTTTCTTGTGACTTGTGAGTGGGTATAATGAAGGAGTTCTTCCATAATTTAGGAAAACAACCACTGCTGAGAGATTTCAAATCATATTGATATGTCGTAATTAATAATAATACTAATTGTGGGTTATGCAGAGTGTTCAGTAAGTAAGTAGTATGGAATACGCTAACGGATTCCTTGGAGTGTCCTGATCATAATTTGGGTTTGAAAATTTTTCGTTTCTCAGAAGCAGTGTACTCGTTGAGATACTCAGTCTTTTCATGGACATTGCAGGATCAAAGATAAGCACTTATGCGAAAGAGAAACATGTTATTGGTTATCGGAAGGGGGTACCTTATTCATGTCTCCCACGGAAATTTTACTTTAATTCTCTTATTCAACGTCATTTATGGTGCTTCTATTCGAATAATTATTGTATATTTGGATTTGCTTTGTTTATGTTTACGACTTTGGCTTTATTGTGAAAAGAAAGTCATGAACTTATCGAAGACTATGTACTTACTATGTACTTAAAGTTAAATATACTGTAAATAGAACCCCGAAGTTATGGCCAGGGTAGTTTTAATACCGAAATCTGGCAGAGTAGATTACATAACGATCAAATTGTATGGGCAAATAAGCTTAATCTCTATTCTATTAAAAACGTTGGAGCGTGCTTGTGAGTGGGGGAAATTAGATTCTCGATACTCGCAACTTTAACATGCTTACAACGAATGGAAAATCTGTGAATACCGCACTCCATGGGGGGGTCCACGCCATTGAAAAAGGTTTCATTTTCATGCAATTAATAATGCCTTTCTTCACAAAATAATGAAGATCTTGCAGAAGCATGAAATGAAGTTACTCATTAGGGAATGGATTTCGCACATAACTGGGAACATAACGATTTTTGGGTACCTCGGAGGTGAATGTAGAGTGCTCAGCGTAACCTCACAATGTGACATACTATCACCGCTGCAATGGGTTTTCGTGATGGGCGAACTTCTGTGTATACTCAAGGTAAATGGCTATAGGGTTGTCTGTTATGTGCATGATCTTGTCATTCACGTAATGGGACCCTTTGAAATTGAAAAACTAAGCTTTGTCTCTGCACCAGGAAAACGAAAAAATTGTCATTCCATCTATACGTTTCACCAAATTGGAACTGAGGGAGTATGACAAGTATCTAGGTGGGGGTCATTTTGAATAAAAAACTTGGATGAAAGAGCGAGAACCTGTATAGTCTTATCAAATAAGACCACGGATATTAGCCTGGCAATAACCAGCGTCATTATACCCATTATTATCCAAAATCGCAAGACCTTAGAAAGAGTGCAATGTTCGTTGAATTAAATTTTGAAGTGAAACTCACCTCGAAGAATACTTGAAAATGTTTAATATCTTCTAGAAGGGCCTAGGAGTGCGAATGACATTACATTTTGAAAAGCACACTTCGGTCTTCCAGGCGGAGGTGAAAACTACCCTAAAATCGGGCAGATACCTTCAGAGTCTGCAACCTGAGGGGCTGATGAAAATTGCGATCTACACAGACAGCCAGGCGGTTATTAAAGTCCTGACGAAACCGTTTGTTACAGTTAAACTAGTCAAGGACTGCAAATGCATTCTTAACGATTCGTCCCTAAACAACGATTTAATTATTCCTCAGGGCGATGACCTCTAAATATTTGCTAGGGTGTATTACAAATTGCGAGAATGGTCAACATCACCAATTGTGGGGTGTGACCCCGTTTGGAAGAACAACCAACGGACTGTAGGGTCTACCAAACGCCTACTCAAAACAAAACTTCTCCGGTTAAATAAACTACCATTGATATTGCTGGGCATAGCTTCCTGAAAGCACATCAACACAGGATCGGCCGCTCTAAAGCCAAATATTTTTTTCCAGCAAAAATAAAAAGAGTTAATTTTTTCAAGCCGGAATTATAAAATTACAACCGTATTAACCGAAACTAGCCGCTGGCATTCTCCACATGACAATTGTCGAAGGCTGCATTTTCATAATTTTTTTTTGTAATAAAATTATTATAGATTTCCATATGGCCACAAAGTCGAAACCGGCCTTTTAAAGCGACCAAAGGAATATTTGTATTTTATTCGCTTTCAGTTGTGAATGCGATTATTTTAAATCTTTTAGGCTTTAGGTTTCTCAGAGATCGGAAGAGCA
>QYTT01093859.1:5998-23933 GCA_006980735.1 Dasypogon diadema | reverse complement strand
CATGGAGAATTGAAGTCGCATGGAGGCCTCCAAATTGGAACTAAAGGAGTGTTTAGTAGCAGCATTTATAAAATCAAGTTCATTTGCTTAATCAAAATAATTGTTCCAAACGTATCCCAAGTTAAAATCAAAATCAATTTTGAATTTATTTTTCTGAAAATTGTCGAGAAATTTTGAATTGTAAAGTACCTAACACAAACAAAACAAAAATAGCATTGTTAAAGTTGAGGACAGTTATTGTTGAGATCCGCTTGTTATTTTTGAAACATTTTGTTAGAATTTTCGAGTTACATTCGTTGTTGGAACCTTATAGTGTTCAATTCGTTCGACTTTGTTAAGTTGTTGCGGTGAAAATAAACCTTCAATCATAATTAATAATTTTGGCTTTTTATTTATCGTCGAAATTCGTTATAAGTGCAAAAACTCTTGCATTTAACAAGGAGTATGACAAGTGCCTGGGTGGAGGTCATTTTGAGTAAAAAACTAAGCTGGAAACCGCACTTGGATGAAAGAGCGAGAAAACCTATATGGTCTTATCAAATAAGACCACGGATGTTAGCCTGGCAATAACCAGCGTCATTCTACCCACTTTTATCAAAAACCGCAAGACCTTAGAAAGAGTGCAATGTTCGTTGTATTAAATTTTGAACTGAAACTCACCTCGAAGAATACTATTCTTCTGTAATATACTGTTCACATGAATAGATAATTTGTTTGTAGGTGAAAAGACATTTTTAAAATGTTTTTCGAAGTGCGTTTCACTTCAAAATTTAATTCATTTTAAATGTTTGCGTCCACCAAGTGCCTCCATCTTGTGTTCAATTGCAACGCCTCTGTCCACTCACTACATCAGCTTGACTAGCATAAAGGCAAGATATTCAACATTTTTTGCTTATAGAAATCCATATTAAAAAAGTGGAGGCATTGTTGTCTTTAAAACTTCACCTTAATGGCTGTTGGATGCATGCGAGCTATGGATTCATCGTTGAGCTGCTGAGAACTGATTTCCACCGAGGGGCAGTGGGAACCTCAATCATTATTCCTCTTGCACTCAATCTTATATGCGGACGGATCAAAAACTGAGGAGAACATTGAATATCTTCTAGGAGGGCCTAGGAGTGCGAATGACATTACATTTTGAAAAGCACACTTCGGTCTTCCAGGCGGAGGTGAAAACTACCCTAAAATCGGGCAGATACCTTCAGAGTCTGCAACCTGAGGGGTTGATGAAAATTGCGATCTACACAGACAGCCAGGCGGTTATTAAAGTCCTGACGAAACCGTTTGTTACAGTTAAACTAGTCAAGGACTGCAAATGCATTCTTAACGATTCATCCCTAAACAACGATTTAATTATTCCTCAGGGCGATGACCTCTAAATATTTGCTAGGGTGTATTACAAATTGCGAGAATGGCCAACATTACCAATTGTGGGGTGTGACCCCGTTTGGAAGAACAACCAAGGAATTGTAGGGTCTACCAAACGCCTACTCAAAACAAAACTTCTCCGGTTAAATAAACTACCATTGATATTGCTGGGCATAGCTTCCTGAAAGCACATCAACACAGGATCGGCCGCTCTAAAGCCAAATATTTTTTTCCAGCAAAAATAAAAAGAGATAATTTTTTCAAGCCGGAATTATAAAATTACAACCGTATTAACCGAAACTAGCCGCTGGCACTCTCCACATGACAATTGTCGAAGGCTGCATTTTCATAATTTTTTTTTTGTAATAAAATTATTATAGATTTCCATATGGCCACAAAGTCGAAACCGGCCTTTTAAAGTGACCAAAGGAATATTTGTATTTTATTCGCTTTCAGTTGTGAATGCGATTATTTTAAATCTTTTAGGCTTTAGGTTTCTCAGAGACACTATGTCATCGTTAATTATAGCCGAAGCTATGGTATACCCTTTTAGCCCTTATTTTCCTGCAATAAGTGCCATGAACCACTCCTTGTTTGCCTTCTCATTCCCCTATTTAATAGTAGATTTCCAGTTGATTTAAAACACGTAAAGCGTGAAGTACAGGAAGCCAAGGCCATTATTTAAAATGTATATAAGGTGTATTTTTTTTGTTGAAAATTTTGAAAAAAATCATGAACTTGCCTTTAATTTCTTACGCGCGAATTGTGTTGCGCAAAAATGGAAAGTACATCAGTTAAAACTGATGAATATGTTTTGTTTGATGATTCTTCGATGCAAACAATTAGCTCTTTGCTAAGAAATTCCCTGAGGGAAATGGAAGTCAGTTCATCTGAAGAAGATGACAATGCAGCTGGGAAGAACAGTGATAATATCGCAAAAGCCTTTGCGAAAATCGACACGTATCTTGAATACTGGGCAACTGGGCAGATAAGAAGTATTCCCTTCCTGCACTGCGAAGTTGACATATGTAGTTCACGTTGTCCCCCTCCCCACATAAGTCTGCGTCAAGAAAACTTTTTCGGCACTAAATATAATTCTGAATGATCTACAGTGCAATTTGCCCGAAGAAAATTTCTGGAGCTTGATCTAAAGGAATTTAAAACAAAAAATATTTTTTTCCACCAGCTACTTCCCACTTAATAAAATAAAATGAAATAACAAACTTCAAAAATTATTATTCTCAGCTTTTTATTTTTGCCAGAAAAAAATACCAATCCCTTGAGCTTGTTTTCCTTAGCTCAAAATAATTATCAGCTAGAAGTAATAGGTAAAGAGAGCTTTTTTCAAAAAAACTCGAAACTGGTTCGGTCCCTGATACTATTTAATTGGTAGCATTTTTAATTCCCAAAGTTTAATTTGGAAAACGATTAATTTAAGTTACGAAAATTACTTTTATTTGATCAAGCACTAAATTTACTTAGCTCCATTATATTAGCGAAATCAATTTGGATACATGGAGGGTGTAGTAAGTGCACGGAAGGAAATGATTTTCCATAATCAAGCATATTCGTTTATTATTCCTAGAAAAAAGAAAATTAATCCAAATAATATTAAATCAATAAACTTATTAAATACAAATAAATATTGTATTTAATGAGAAAAAGTTTCTTAATTTGTATTCAACATTTTTGCGCCCTCGCAAAATTGATTTTAAATCTGAAACGAGTAAAAAATTCCCATTTCAAGAAATATTTTCTAATAACAAGAGAATATTTACTAAATGCATTTCAGTTGTGCAGAAAATATTTACTGAAATTTAGAATTTCAATTTCAAGTGAAGATTCAAGCAATATTTACTGAAATACAGAAAGTCGACAATACTTTTTACTGAATTTAAGAAAACAATTTTCTGTGTTTAAGCAAATCATACAACTTTTGCTAATATTAAGAAAATGAAGCGTGTGTGGCTTTATTGCTCTGTGTAACGTTAGCAGAAAATGTTCAATAAATGGTTGCAGATCATTGAAGTGATTGAAGGAAGTTGTTCTAATTATTGTGAGTGCACCGAAAACTAAAAGTTCAAAATTTTATATTTTTCTGTATTTAGCATATTTTATTACATAATGTGTGAGATTTTCTGCAATAGATGAAAATAGCCACATAGAAAATAGTGGCAGTGTTATAGAAGTCCTGGCAGATTTATTTAGTGAAGCGGACATAAGAGGTTTTACTATTTTATTACCTCTATCATGCGAAAATAATGATCAATAATGATCCACGAACAATGAACATGTCTCAAAATGAATTATATCAAGTTTTAAATCAATGGAACATGACTTATCTTTTCGATCGGCTCAAAAGTATTGATGATAAGATTAATATTTATTCCATTAATCATTCTCTTGATAAAGTAGGTATGGGGATTTATAGAACCGACGCGTTTAAGTACATACCTGAACGAAAGTTGGACAAAATTTTTGGATCACACGAGCTTCACTCTTTAATGGAATTCAGAGAACACATAAAGTCTTGGAGTATTTCAAAAGTTTCTCATTTATTTTAAATTTGGCTTTTAGTTCATGACATTTTTATACGGTTTTCCTTTAATTGTGAATTCACTTAAAACGCCTTTCAGTTCGATTGAAAACTGGCTAAAAAAATAAAGTATATAATCAGCCTTATACTGATTACTTGATACCCTATATGATACAAGTACAATTTATCTCATAAAACTCTTCTGTACAAAATTTTAGAGTGATAGGTTGTTTCCCTTTCGAATTTTGTCTAATAATCTGGAAATTCAATATGGCGGCCCGACCAAGGAGTGGGGGACATGGCTTATTTTTGTTCTTCTGAATATAAATCTCATAAAACTCATTTGTACAAGCTTTTAAAGTGATAGGTTGTTTCCCTTTGGAATTATGTCCAATAATCCAAAAATTCAATATGCCAGTTAAACTAAGGAGTGGGGGATATTAGCGATTTTCATTTTATTGGTTAAGCGTCTCATAAAACTGTTCCTTACTAAATGTGAGAGTTATACGTTATTCCCTATTTGATACTGAAACGTAATATATACCAAATTTCAGCTTTCTAGCTCAATTCGTTTTCGAGTTATCGTGTATACAGACGGACGGACGGACGGACATACGGACATGCTTAAAACGATTTGTTTTCACTTTCTGAGCATATGTGTATAATTCATTCTGCTCTAGCATTATTGGTTCTATGCGTTACAAACGTTGGATCAAAACTAATATACCCTATCTATCACATAGAGTATAAAAATAGACGACTGCGTATCTGAAAAATCTTTTCCCCATCTGAAAAAAAAACCCAAATGCAGGGCAGGTGGTGTTAAAATAATCACTTTAAGAAACAAACTAGTTTCTTTTTTGAGCCAGTCTTTCTGGAAGACACCTATGTACCAACTTTGCATGGAGGATTTGTAACTAACATATTAAGTAATTCATTTACGTAAAAAAAATAATAGGGGAAGTTGATCAAAAAGAAAACTTTCCATATTTGCACATGAATGAAGTTGATATTCGAATAAAGCGTAGTTAATTACCTGTGAAATAAAATTCCAAAATTATGAAATCGTGATGTACTTTGTCAAATACTATGGCAAATGAACTCCACACTACCCCTTTCTACACCTTAAGGGATTAGCATCTCATGTCGGGGCACCCTGTATGTGCCGGTATGGGAAATGTAAATAATTACTTTTTCTATGATAGTCAAGGCTTTGTCAATGGTTGGTGAAGCCAACATTTGACAAAAAAGTAAGCTTTTCGTCAAAGATGTTTTGGTAGTCGAGCTGATCATCTTTAAACCACTCCTTAAACCTTAACCCTCAGCATGTAAAATGCATATTCACATATTTTCTCAATAGTGGGAAGCATGTTCTAAATTAATGATGTGATTATTATTATTGTTTTCGCGCCTGTGCAGCATACATGTGCTCAGCCATCTTAACGGTTTGTATAGTTCTAGGTATGGGTATAGCCCATTCTTAATGTTCTGTGGCTTCAAAAAAGTGCACCGCTGATGGCCCCAGAAAGGAGTTATTTAGCATGGTACATTTTATATCGTTCTTGAAATACTTCCAGGAAAAACCGAAGCAGGGTGCAAATTTGAAAATTAGGACGGATGCATGTAGTATCGTGTATAAAGAATTTCATCAGATGAGACGATGCGAAACCGGTGATCTACCCCCCATTACCCCTAGAATTCCAAATTTCAGTACATTACTGGCATAAATTATTTGTAAACATAAACATGGTGCCGTGCCCACAGGGGGTTCCTCCTTTTTAACAAACTCCACTTATTGTGCGATCATGCACCGGCAGACACCATGTCGAAACACAACGTCATAGCATGTCGAGTACACCTATTAAAAGCATTTCTCCTGTATGTCGTAATTTGAGTTGAAAATTAGTTTAAGTATGGAATGTGTAATGAAGTTTATTAATTAAAACTGCTCCACATGCCTTGCCATGGCACAGACGAGAGGGGGACTACGTGCATAGAACACACTACACGTGAATGAGTACGAGCAACAAAACCAACTCAAGGAAAGTGGAAAACAAAACAGCCAAGCGAAAACAAAAAAGTCAGGGTGGGCGGACGAGGGAGATTGGGAACGTGAAAAGCCTTCTCTATGGTAGAGTCATGGACGGAAGTAACACCCCTATCCCCACCGCCACTATACCTACCTCCTTCTGGAACTCACAAAAAAGCTCAGAAGAACTGAAAATCGATGAAGCTAAAGTAATTAACAGGATATTAAGCAGCACACAAATACTTTTGAAATGTGCACAAACACACACAAAGGACGTTCACAAAGCGAATGGAAAACCCGTCTGTTGCTGGAGATGCGGTGCAGGAATCACTGTAACGGCGAGCAAAGTTGGGGGTGGAGGGAACCGTTGACAAGCTCCAGTTTTGTTTTTGCTGGAGCGAGAGCTTTTTATTGAGCGAGCGCCACTTCTTCCGATGATTTATTGAATTGTTCCACCTGCTCGTTAATTGCTTAAGTGGAAACGAGAGCAAGGAGTAAGGGTTGATGGGAAAATACTTGAGCAGCGTTCAAGTTGGCAGGAAGTGATCCTTGTCAGGATGACATTCAGAACCATCGGAGAGAGTTACCTGTTTGCGTGGATTCAGTTTCAGCGACGTTATTGGTTTCATTAGCGTACGTTCTTACATCAAAGGATGGGGATGGTTTCCTTTTTTGTTATCGAATACTAAAACGAGCTTTTCGGTCTTCCGTAAATTTTCGTAATTAACGCCTCGTTTTTTGTTGTTAGAAATGTTTTACTGCAATTTGTTAGGATTATCTAAATACACTTTTGGCTTGCAGAAATTATATTATTTGTGGTGGAAGTGTATTGGAAAGAGTTCCACAATTGTGAATAATATCAAGAATATCGACGGTAGGTCATTGTACACTACTAATTTAAAATTGTTTTGATGACTTTACAAATATACAAATACGTTGACTTAAGTAAACATTTTATATACTTTGAAATCGTTCATAAAAAACTGATGGCATTTATTCAGCTATGGAATAGGCTGTGTGTTATCACGCCTAATAATTATGTAGAAATACTTTCTACAAATTATTAACATATAAATTAAATTTGAAATGCAATACCCTAAGAAAAGCTCTTGAAAATTGTCCATATGAATAGAAAACTTCTTTCTAGCTGAATAAAAGGAATGCTTCGATCACAGTAAGTCCATTCAACATCTCACGCCTCAAATCCTTACCAAAAGGGTTCTACCACAAAATAGTGAATCTTAAATTCTGCGATAACTGGGCCCACAGAAAAGAAATGGGAAAAAGTTCTCGTGAAAAATGCAAGAAGAGCAAAAGAAGTGGAACAACGTGAGAGAGCATTGAGCTCTAGTAAACCAGTTCTGCATTCAAATACGCATTTAGATATTTGGCTGCAAAGTTGATTTTATTCCTCACATCAGTTTTTATTTTTCAGGTCATAGCTTAAATCAGTATACTCCATGTCTAATGCTCTACTGAGCTCTCTATGTTCTGCGGGGCCAAATAAATTCATTCTTGCTAGTATATTCTCAACAGCCTGCTTATTAATGCTTATTGTTAGGTTTGCGCTTTTTTTGTAGTTGTGGAACAGCACACCTTTCTACGGATCGGATATAAGATCCGCGTTGAAGATAAATACCTTTAAGAGTTTTAGTTCTTTTCGATAGTGCTGATCATAGTATACTGCTACAAAAGCTCTTCAGTCATTACACACTGTCTGATTCTTTACCCATTTTATGAGGAGTTTCCCAAGGATCAGTGCTGGGCCCTATATTTTTCAGCCTGTGATAGAAAACGCTTAAATACTTCTGTACGTCGAAGATGTGTAATAGACCTATTGCGCTTCTTGAAGATTGATTGATTGATCTGTTTTTACCTAATCGGTTGCTTTCTATGATTCCTTGAACAATTTTGATGTACCTCCAATTAGTTTAAAGAACGTTGTATTGCTAATTCTGTATAGAGTTAATAATCTGGAGGTAATTACAAATAAAGAAATGAGGTATTGCGATTATATTAATAGAGTAATCGGTGAGGTGTGCTCAGGACAGGCTGTAAACAAGTAAAAGCGTTAATCATTTTTGCAAAATTCAATAGTGTATGCTAGTAAACGAGAAATTCCTGTCAATGGGTAAATTCACTACATTTTTTATATCTGTGGATTTGAACATATCTCACCATATAGACTACAGCTACTTGGCTGGTCCGAGGTTTCTTATATGTTAAACAAGGGACACTAACTTTTCTTTGCAATATAATAAATCGTGATACATCAGGAGTATCTCAGAGAATAGGTTCCGATTATCAAAATCACTGCATAATCGTAATTTAATAATTCCGCGTTTCAGAATATCAGTCAAGGAAGCTTCAAATTTCAAATAATCTTCCAATAATAAACAAACGTCATAATATAAATAGACGGAGCGTTTCCGAACAAACGCATACTAAATATTGATATCAAAATTGTCTCAAAATATAACTCTCTCCCTTATAACTCAAAATCTGGAACTGAACTAAAATTTTTTCCATTAAATATAAGGAGAAAAAATAGATAGATGGATTCTTCTATATATCTATCCTTTGCATCCTCAAAAATTTATTTGAAATTTTCCAGGCAAGGCAAACCCATTAACCAGTGAGAAGGAATTTTGATTTTGTTGAATTAAAGTATTTTTTGAACGATTTTAGTTATTTATATGTCTTACCAAATTTTTTTTAAATATATTTCTATTGCTAATTGACGTAATTAAACGCTTTTATTCATTTTATGTAAAATGTATACGTGGTAAATAGGCTTTTATCCACTGCCAAAAAATTGTTCCAAATTTTAAATTTGACACTGCGTCCATTTATATTAAAACATCAGTAATGGATTCCTAGTTCTACCACATCCGTCAATTTGACAGTTGCTTAAAACACACGGTTTATTTGTTCTAATATTTACTTTTCAAATATGGTATACGCATTTTCCATAAATATATGTCTACTACACAAAACAGAATATGTTTTCTTTTCGTATAAAACTTGGATTTTGTGTAATGCCGTATTATACAACATACTAGTAGCTAACACTCCTTTTTCTTTTTATTTAGGAGCCATGAATTTTCAAAATCCATTTTCTATCTCCTTTCCACATAAACTCGCAAATTTATCGAAAAAAACTTGCATAATTAGGAATCCTCATAAGTTGCCCTTTAGTTTGATATAGCACATATATCCACCTACCTCCTTTCGTCTTCGAAATAAACCGTCCCGAAGCTGACCCTATTTTGTTCCTATTTCTATAAGCAACAAAAAAGGAAATTCCCCGAACAATAAAAAGTGGAATTATGAAGAACTATAGTGAAATAAAAAGCATGTCCTTTTAATAGTTTTTTTAAACTATTTTTTTAATTTTTTATTAAACCTAACTGCTTTCAAAGTAATTAGAACTACAAAAATTGCCCCATGTGTCCCCCGTATTAAACTGGGCAGAGTTCATAACATCGTTTGATGCTTCTTGGCAGGTAGATGCTGACTAATATATCTTTAACCTTTCCGTTGACTCCAAAATTCGTGTTTCTAACTGATCTCTCGTTTTAATTTTTCCCGATAAGACGAGTTCGTTCATGTTGTGTCACACAAAAAAATTTATAGGTGTTAGATGAGGTGAGCTTGGTGGCCAGATTATAGTTCCACCTCGCCCAATCTATAAATCACAGGCCGATCTGTCTGTTCGTCTATCTGCCTGCCCGCCTGCCTGACCGTCTGTCTGTCCAAGCGTTATCTCGAGAACGCTTTAAGCTATAGAATTGGAATTTGGTACATAACGCCTTATTAAAAATCAAAGACCGAAATACAGGGCTACTACATGAAACCTTCACCAATATCAAGTAAAAACCTTCTTTTTAGTCTAAAACGAAAACGCTACGAAGTAAATAGATAAAATTCGGGACACCGATGCTATATTAAAATTTTTACATCCTGATAGAAATCGAGGCAAATCGGATAACTCCTTCAGCAGGTTTACTATATAAAAATTTTAATTTCTTATTTATTAAATAAAAATCCACCTTTCCAGTGTTAACATAAAATGATATAACATACCTACGTAATCTCTGTGTTCCAAAAAATTGTTTCACATAAAAATATTTACAATATATATGTCTTTTTTCAGGAATGTCTATATAATGTACAAAGTACAGAAAATATAAAGGGGCGGCGCAAAACCCGCGAGATATATACTTTACAAGCCATGAAGCAGAAATTATCTACGGGCAGGTATGGTCCCTCGAATTCAGTCAAATTACATTGATTCTTACGGACCACACGATAAAACTTTTTGTTCATCACCTAATGGTGCCTTAACTATCCATTCTACGGCAAAATGATCTTCTAAGCAATTAAAGCCCGGTTCTTTTCCTTTCTAATGATATCAAATTTAATATGTCTTGCCTAACAAAATTACATAAAATTTTCAGTCCAAACAAAACTCTAACCATTTTTCGCTTATATACCAGAGGCAGCCAGTTAGCCAAGTTAGAGCTCACGGCTAGTAGTCAGTGCAATCACAAGAAAAATTGTTAGAGTTTATTTTGGATGCAAAAATGTGCATAATAACGACTTATATACTATAATTATTTTTACACCAATAGAAAGTAGATATATTAGACTTAAAATTCCTAGAAGACTATTTTTAAGTAGGAAGGATAGTTCCGGAGCTACGCCAGTTTCAACTAAAAAAATTTCCGTTCTCCCCCAAGAATCAATGCAATTTCGTTTAAATTTTGGGATAAAATGATTATGAAATTATTTCAATAGACTAATCGGGGCTTTACTCAAAAACCAACCCACATCATATTCGTTTATAATTATGTATTTTTTAAAGCTTTTTCGGGCAATATGACTGCCTGTAGATGTGAAGGTCAGTTGGGAATAAGCAACAATTCAGCAACTATACACTTATTACAATCTTTTCTCTAGGTTATAACATAATTGGTCTAAACCAATTATAGTTTCTTTTCTTGTTATTTTTCCGGGAATTTTTGTTTCCTTATTCCAAAGAAAGTGAATATATTTACTACAAGAACTATTGTATAACAGAAAAGTAATGAACAGTGAATAAATTTTTCACCTTACGCCCATGTGACGGTATCGAAACGGCCAAGCCGCATATTTTGACTAAGGTGTAGAGTTT
This sequence comes from Dasypogon diadema, assembly GCA_006980735.1. Lineage (NCBI taxonomy): Eukaryota > Metazoa > Arthropoda > Insecta > Diptera > Asilidae > Dasypogon > Dasypogon diadema. The sequence continues at coordinate 12,824 of QYTT01093859.1, read as the reverse complement.
GTGAAGTTAGGGCCTGTAGAGTTAGGGCGTGTAAAGTTAGAAGCTTGGCTCTACATGAGATCTGATAACTTTTTGACAGTGCGAGACATATGGCCTCGTCTTGCCAACATTTTACATAAAAATGTTTTTGGTGGGATTTCACTTCTTTTTGTAAGTTGCTTATGACAATATTTTTTTTTATTTTGTTCATTTTTTCTTTCTTTTTTTGGGGTGTATTTCTCCCATATCTGAGGTGCCTTTTTTCATAGCCCGCTCTCTATCTTTGCTATCGCATTCAAATCGCATCAAAAATCGTGTTTTGCGCGCGCTTAATTCCATCCCCTAATTTAAAGGGTGGGGGTAGTTTACTAAAAATCCTGAAATATGTATTTTATTATTTATAACAAGGAGTCTCTATATCAATTTTCAGACCTCTAGCATCAAAATTTGCGGAAGTCTTATACAAACTTCCATCCCCTAGTTTAAGGGGTTGGGGAATTTTGTTTATCTGGTATAATCCAAACCCAAATTATGGGGATTCAAAAAAACGACGAAGCGCTTCGAGAAAAGGTAGGTAGTGTCGTTGCTTCGCTTGGCTCGTGTTGGCGGGCGGGTCATTACCGTGCCCCCAGATTTAACAAGGTATTGGAAAGCGTTTCATTTCTTTGCTATAAAATATGTACAAGGCTAGCGGATAAAATTCGATACTTCTTGAAAATGTTTTAATTATGTCGAATTACGTTTTTTTTCCTAAGGCAATGCTCCCCGCCTCGTAAGAAATTTTCAGTTAAATAAAATCAAATCAAATTAAAATCAAAGCCAAATAAAAAATCCTTTTAAAAATATAACTCACAGCAATAATTACTAGGTTTTTAGATAAATTGAGAATCATAATTGCACATAACAGAACATGTAATTTTATTGATTGTAATTGAATTTAGGAATTAGCGTGAATTCTGAACCATTAATTATTATTATAGAACTCAGGTAATCGTCAACAAAACAATAAAGCTATTAACAAAAGCTGAGAAAGTTCGAACCTGGATGAAGCATATCTTCCAGGTAGACAACATTGGATCATCTAAAATGATTCTACAAAGGAAGCCTAGTAATCATAACAATTCGCATTTATCACAGGTTGAAAACGTGGAAAGTGACCTGGGGTGTTTCTCGGTCATGTGTTAAAGACGGGCGCCATTGAGATAAATATATGGAGAGATCTTCCGTATAAACTGCTCTCAAATTGCAACGCAGAACTGACGCACTTCGAAGGTTATGTTAAAAGTTTTTGAAATTTTTCAACAAAGCAGGCCTTCTCTAGTCTACACTCTATTAGCGACACACTGAGAGAGATAACGTAATACCGCTGCCAAAATAATGCAAATTCCTAAGATTTTAAATTATAATACAACCAACCAAATATTTCTGAAATTCTTTAAAGTAACAATATAAAATTCGAAAATTTTTAACCATTTTACAAAAGTTGTTTCACAATCTTCGCACTGCAAACCTTTCTCCATTTTCACCAATGCTGTCACATTTAACAAAATTCCTGCTATCACCTTTACCCAAACCAGAGAATTTTCTCCGGAACAGACATTAATACAATTTCGTGCGCCATTTAAATCGAATTGTTTCTTGTTAAATTTAAATTTCTTGCCACAATTTTCCTCCATAATTTCCTCAATTGTCATTGTTGGTAGCTGGTGTCCTCTTTCGGCTTCCTTTTCGCCCAGCGCACAGTCCTCATTGTTTGAGTTTGGGGTGTCATCTTTAGTCGACATATGCAACCAGCACTTGCCACCCCAGGCGGCTCTATCCACAAAGATAGAACACCTCATCTAAACTCTACCATTATAACTCAATAGGACGACAAATGTCGATGTAACCATATGCCACCTTTTACATCCATATACACCTAGATGGCTGAGCTAACCTCAACTGCTGCTCCGGCCCTGAGTCCCGATCCCCGAAGGGGACTTGTGTGGGAAAAGCTGTGATCTGGAGCGCATTTAAAGGGCATTTGGATTTTTGTCACGTTTTTCTTTATGTTTTTTGACATTAATTTGATGAACAGAATTTATGCAATTTGCTTATTGAAAAACCAAACAGAAGAAGTTTATATGCATAGCGCCCCGTTGGCCAATTGGCCCGCCAGCGAAATATTTTTCCCTTTTTCATTTCGGTTTATTTGAAGACTTTCAATGTAAAAATCAGGACACTTTGAAATACAGGAAGATTTGTACTGCCGCGGAAACGATTGATGTGATTAGAATAAACTCTCCAAAAAAGGAACCTCTACCCGTCACTTGCGTAAATGTTCACCTTGGGAATATAAATTGATCCCAACTTTTACACTTGAGGTGACTGCTTCTACATTTATTAATAATTGCAGCAAAAAAGTATCAATTTTCTTCGACAAAGCTATTACTGTCGGGCTCGCTCCGCGGATTTATGTTCACCTCAGAGAAAATTGATACAATTGTGAAAACCATTTCTTTCTGATTCCTTGCACAAGTAAATCCAGTTAAAAACTGCTCTTTGTGACAACTACTTCATTTTACGTTTTGTCCATCCACCCATCTAAATTTAATTGTCTAAGGTGTTTGCATCACACAAATACATAGGCAACCGGGTGAATATTGTCGTTTTTAAGCAAGGGTTGAAATCGGAACGGGTTCGAGATGAAAAGTTTAACCGTAATGTACACAGTGGAGCAAAGTATGCTTCCGTTTCGACATCGACTACTTTGAAAAGAACATGCAGCAATAATTATTTCGTTCCTTTAAAAGCAAATTTCAAAATAATAGAACAGACGATTCCTTGATGGAATTTATTCTTAACCTTCGAATGGTTAGGTTAAAATTTTTAACAAATCAATTCTTGCCCGCTACTTGGTCTGCATGCGTTCGAAATAATTCTAAAAATAATAACATAATCCGCCTAAAATATCGAACAATTCGGGTAAATTTTCAAGACTAGTTAGAAATCCTTCGCTCCAGACTTAGATTTTGTCCACACACTTCAGATTTGCCCAATCGTTCTTGGAACGATCGGGAAAATCTGAAGCAAAAGTCCGTATTGTGGGGCCAGCCTAATATCAAGTTCCGGTCACTGAAGCACTCACCCTCAGAATAAGTTTATGGGTTTGGAGATCCAGTAGCTTCTATTATAATATTCTACTGAATGTGGAAAGCGAGGCCACGAGCTTGGCATCACCGATTTTCATAAATTTCCGTATATACCATTTCCCTTTTTTCTTTTAATAGGTGCAAACAATTTTGCAACCATTGCCATGTTCAGCCAATTCTTAAAAAGGGAGAAACTATCGACCCCTCTAATTATACACCAATAGTAATTATTTTGATCCTAGCTAAGGTCTTTGAGACACTTATCAACGCGCAATTGTTGAAATACCTCGAAACTAATCACCTAATCCGCGATCGCGAATGTAGTTTCGTGCTTGACTGGTGATTTGTTGACGTTCCTTACCGAACACTGGCATTATTGCCTCCACAATTTCGGTGAGTTTGGGGTGGTTGCGCTCGATATCTCGAAGGCCTTTCGACAAGGTCTGGCATTCTGCTCTTTCAGCCAAACTCCCAACATTAGGTCTGGACCAATCTCTGCTCACCTGGATTGGAAGTTTCCTTTTTCATTTTTGTTAATTTAGACGGTATCACCACCAACTCCCCCCCACTCTTTTCCTATTTTTCATTAATGACCTCTTATCTCTCACTTCCAGTCGCAGCTTTGTTGACGACAGCATCATTGATTTTTCGTACTCATTTGAATTAGTTGGTGACTCTCGTGGTAATACCACTGATAATAATCGAGCACGCATGATTGGATCACCTGACAACGACATTGAGGAAATCTTCGCCTGGGGAAGGACGAATCGTGTTTAATACATCAAAAGCACAAAGCTGTCTGGTCTCTCTCAAACGAACACAAAATCCCCCACCATCCCTCTTCATCAATAGGGAGAGCATTTCAGATTCTCCTAACTTGAATATCTTAGGAGTTCAGGTATCCAGTAATCTTAGTTGGATGGATTTCATCTTTTCTACTGCAAAGAATGCGATGAAGTGCCTGGGCTTCCTACAGCGATGCAAGAAACATTTCACCTCATTTGACCTAGCGCTCATTTACAAGACTCATACCAGACTCAGACTGGAATTTAATTTGGACATTTAGGCAGAAGCAGGATGCACTGCATTGTTGGATAGGAATCAAAAGAAAGCTTTCAAGATTATTGGCGACGAGACGATTATATACGTCTAAAATCGATTCTCTGGAGAACAGGCGTAATGTTGCTGTCTTACGCTCTTTTATAGCTGCTTTTATGGACACTGCTCCAATGAAATCGCTGGGCTGATTTCTTGTAAATCAATCCCCTGTTATACCCGCACATTGAGCCGTCTTCACTCTGTCATTCTTGAGATACGATTGAGTAGAATAGTGAAATTCCGTGAATCCTTCTTAAGAAGAACAACACAAATGTGGAAAAGACTACCACTTTCTGTCTTCCCTCAGGACTACAGGCAGTAGGGTGAGCTGCATGTCAGCTATAGGACATGAATATCAAATCATGATCAGATGTCACAAAAGAAGCCTGATTATGGAACAGCACCCTAGAGCAATCACTCGCAATAAAAAAATCTAGCACAGAAGACTACTACAACTACAATAATAAGTAGGACAATCATTCGTAGCACCTCCAAGACTCTTTGAATGAACGCCTTCAAAAAATTGCTTGCCTCTTTTACCATCGGAAAGCAAAATGATCTCGTCATAAGACTCGGATAGATACCTGGGGAATTGTAAATAACGCCAAAAAGAGTAATATCTCGAAAAAATACAACAAAAATTTAAATCGCGAAAATTTTTTGATCGAATAAATTAAATTCGAAATATGAAAGAGCGAAAAATGAAATCCCGAATCACAAAATATCGAAAACGAAAAAAATATGGAAAAAAAGTCGAACATCAAAAACGCCGCCGTTTCTGATATTCGACATTTCCCGATATTTTTGTAAATTTGTTTTATTACGTGGGATCAGGTCACGATCCCTAAAATTAAAATGTCTACACGAAAATACAAAAATCCTGACATGTAACACAGAATCACAAATAAAAAACGATATTTCACAAGAACGACTCAATGTTATTATTGAAGTTACGTCTCACTCCGTATATAACGCACATATTTTGTGAATTTTAGTCAAGTCAGCATTCTAAGTCTTACATGAAATGTTCTGCTTTGGCTTACGCAATAGTTTTGTTTATATTTTCACATAAAACTTAAAAAGTTACTATTATTCTGTTATGCATATTATTTTTGTTAAATTATAAAAAAGAAAGACAAGATGGTTGTATTTAGTGAGAAGTTTTACACCGCAGGGTGTTGGATGTTATGAATAGAACGAATACGAGGAATTTTCTGTAATGACTTAAATTTTATATTTAGGTTTTGTATTAATAATATGCATTTTATAATGATCAATATACATAGAAAATACATATTTCTAGTTTGAGGAAAATATTATATGGAGGCAAAAAATTTTTAAGAAACAATCGATAAAAATGTCGACAGGTAGAAAAGGCCCAGGGTTTTTGTACGTGTTGACATTTGTTTCGATAAATTGGTTTCCGAAAATATGTTCTGTTGGTCTGACCGGGATTGATCTACAAGAAAGCAAACCGGACATTCCGTTGGAACAATTTCCATGAAAGCAGCGATAAAAGAGTGTAAGACAATAGTAACATTGCCTTGATGTTCCACAGAATCAATTTTGTAGTTTATCCTTTTCCTTTATCCTTTAAATAATTTTTTGTGTAATAATTTGTAAACGCTGCAAAATGGCATTACAATTAGCAATTTCTTTGACTCCGATGGTATCCCGCTGTATTACTTTCTCATAGACAACAAGATTATGGGATTGTTCTAATGATTTCTTTATAACTTCATAAACTCCATTTTCTAAAATTGTATAACCCTTCCGAGAAAATATAACGCTCTTTCATTTACACAAAACCAGTAAGTTTTGCTTCTAACACTACCCATAGGCTCTCCTCTCACCCCCGAATTTTTTCTAATATAATGTAAATGTTCTTAAGTACGTGATATTTTTCAAGAAATAGTAAGAATTACACCGATAACGTGAGGCGTATATAGTATCAAAACTGTCTATGTCCACTTTTGACAAATATTGAGATATTTATTGCAATCTGTTTTGTTGTTATCGATTATTTTCCTATATGAGTGAGCATTCCTAAAAAGAGATAAAACCCTTTAAAAATATGGATTGAAAATCGGAATTATTATCAAAACTCGCCATGCCCACACTAGGTTCAATTTCAAAAGTCGCCATGTCGATCTCATATCAAAACTTGCCTTGTCCTTACCAGGGGAGTACTTCAAAGTTAATCTCAAAAGCTGCCATGTCCAACACAAAGCCTGCATGCTTTGAGTTTGTAACAAAACTGGTTATGACCCAGTACTTTGCTATCAAAATTGATCATGTCCAAGGGTCATTATCAAAAGTTGCCATGTCCAACAATTTACCATCAATATTTCAAAAATTATAAAAAATTTATTTTTTAAATTTTGGATAATATTTTGTATTAATATAAGTATTACGTTTTGCTGAAAAAATTCTAAACTTTTCGCTTTAAATGTTAAAAAAATTAAATCCATTAATATCTTAAGTAGACATTGAGTGAACATGGCCAGTTTTGATATTATACGCCTCACATAACAAGTTTTTTTTTCGCTACACTTTTTCTGCACTAGTTGTGCACCAAATATTCCAGATATTACATAAGCTTAGAAGTTCGTCATAAA
>QYTT01093858.1:84288-95259 GCA_006980735.1 Dasypogon diadema | reverse complement strand
CCGATTAAATCCAAGTAAACTCCACGAAAAAGGTCGGGTTGAGTTGAGTTTAGCTACAAATGTCATTTTTGTTTATTTTGTGTTTTGCATTTTATTAATTTGAATAGTTTGGGAGAAAAATGTATTAAAATTAATTTGCGGAAAAAAAGCATAGGAGAAAGGACATTTTTAAGATTGTGAGAACTGAATTTGAAAAAAGGGGCATATCGGACAAATGCCAACTGTCAACTCAACTCCACAAGTGCTCATGGAAACACTTCAGGTTAAGAGGCCATTTTATAAACTCAACGAAAACTCAACTCCAACTCAACCTTGTGCATGGAAACATACTATATTAGGCATTTTATGATCTATAGGAATAAATTTATCTGAGGGTAGTATTAATGTAATTTCCAAAAACTCATCACAAGCCAAATTCAAATCATTAAATTCCTGAAGCAAGTTAATCGAATCAAAAGAACTAAGATAAGTGCAAACTTCGTCAAAATTACAATTACGAAAATCATATCCAATGCTGTCGGAAGAGGAACCAGTAAATTTAAAAAATCAATATCCACCATAATAGATTTATGATGAAAATCAGATTTACATTTCTCCTCCTCCAGCCAATTCCATTGAACTGAAGTCCTCTAAATAACATAGATAGTCTTAACGAGATAGATACTATAGAAATAATAGAAAAAATATTGTGAATATTTGATGCATGAGATGAGAAATGTACACGTATCCGAAAATATCAAGAAATCACTTTCTTAATTTGATTTCAGGGTCAAAGTAACCGAGGATTTATTTATTCGCAGTGATGAAGATGAGGGGAGTGTTTTATAGTCGCAATCCATTGAAAAAACTTGTGTTACGTGAACTGTTTATGGGATTAAACGTATTCCAAGTTAAATGACCAAATACCAGCCAAAAAGTCACTCAGTCAAAAAGTTGCAAATCAACAACGTGACGGTCATTTGAAAAAAAGGTATATTGTTGAACTACTTTTTCGCATTTTGTCGTGCTTCTAAAAATGTTTATTTATATTTTTTTTTTAATTGCTGAAACTGGTCAACGCGTGGCGCTCGAGCATTAAATAACTATGAAAGGACTTCGAGTTCGGTTAAATTGTTTTACAGGGGAAATCTACAGATTATAGGGAATAGAAACATGCAAAAAAGTCGATTTTTTCAGCAGAAAAAAGGGAATCCCCTTTAGTTATAAAGGGTTTCATTTAAAGTGGCAAAAGTTTCATTTAAATTGGACCAGATTTCACTTAACTTGGAAAAGGTTTCATTAGCTTGGACGAGACTTTATTTAAATTAGTTCACGTTTTATTTAAATGAGGCCGAGTTACGTTTAAATTAGAAATGTTTTCATTTAACCCGGAAATGGTGTTTCCCACAGCTTGCCAAGAAATATACCGTCATCCATCAGGTGGGAAAAGTCGACGTTGTGTCAGTAAATGTAGTAAAAGTAACTAGGCTTCCAACCATAATATTTTTATGTGCTATATATCGAATGTACGTTTACATGCCAATTACTGTCAGAAAGAAAAGCCATTTACTGTCCAAAGAAAAGCTAAAATTGTATTATGTCGCTTACTTTTCAGCGGTTCGTTTTCATAGTAGGAAAGTGGTAACTTGTTTATCATGGAAGTTTTTTAAAGACATCATCGAGAAAAACTGTTTTGGGAGCCCGATACAAAATCGTGTAGTGATTTGGATTCCATATATAATCAGTACGTCCAATTGAAACATTCGTGAAAAACATATGATTGTTTTTCACTTCGGGCTTTGATTCTTTACCTCGTAATACCATTCATCATTCCTACAAGCGATGAGTCTAATAAGGAAATTTGATTTCATTTATTTTACAATTTGCAACACAGAGTCTTTCTATTAAAAAATCAATTAAATAAAAGAATAATGTGTCACAAGTAAATTGAGTATATTTCGTAAATTTTACTATTAACCACACATCACTTCCTTACTTAATGCAATTTCGTCGCTACTGAGAAAATTCCTGTGTCACCTTAACTTGAACTGTGAAACGGTCGGACGGGAATCACCCGGCTCTGTTTGAAGTTGGAGGGTGCTCACGCGGAATAAACATAATCACGCGCCAATTTCTTCCTCTGCACCCTGCATCATTAAGCAGTCCCAGAATTGTTGTTTCGATGTTTAGAATAGAAAAGGTATTTTTCGTTAGCGCTGTTTACACACCTTGATACGAGAACACGATTCATAATCGTACATTACCTTTCCAATAAGGATGAAATTGTTATTTGTGAGCATATATTTGTCTCCTTGCTTGAGTGATAAAATTGAGCATTAAAATATTGGAGCAAAAACATTTATTTACTTGTAAATAATGGTGTTCAAATACCTTTGAAAAAGTAACGAAATATTTGCTCTTGAGCGTGGGCTTAAATAACCCAGGTGGGTGTCAAAGGTTTCAAACGAAGTTTCCCCCCGTCGTGAAATCTAAGGTGACATAACACATAAGTGCGTGGATGTGTTAGGCTACAAACCTCTAGCGAAGGTTTAAGTATGTTTATTTTTGAATCAACTTTCATTTTTACCATTCGGTTCCTTGGAGACGTAATATAGGGTAAATGACTTGTGTAATGCCAGGAATTTATATTGGCCACCAGCCCTTATACCTTTGCGTTTCCATGAACGTGTCTCTGCATTATGATACTCACGTAGGGGTACAAATGTTTCAGCGGTAAATTTAACCTATGAAAGATGTAGCTGTTTACAAGTTACGCCATGTTGAATTTCATTCAAAGTTTTCTGGTTTATTCTTCTTAAAGTCATGTAGCTATTCTGCCGCATCAGTAGATCTCATACGTATTTGAAAGAAAAGCCAAACAACCACAGGCAACTTTTTTGGAGTTTAATTAAAATCTCTACAATTAACCCTCAATTCCGCAGAATTATCCCTGTGATCATGGGAATTCTTCTCAATGTATTAATTACTGTTGGTCTTAATGTATTTTGTAATCGAGCTTAGAGTATGAATAAACAAAGTATGTATGTGCGGTATTTCTTTTCCTTAATTATGCGAATGGGCCTTTTTCACGGAAGTTACGGCTTTTACCAAAACACATCAAAGGATTGGTTTTCCACGTACGAAAGATATTTCCACAAAATACATCCTGAGGGGATGGCCAGAAAGAATAAGAATACAAGGCCACCACGACCGAGGGGGAAGAAACTTCCGATCAAACCGACCCAAGACATTCAATAAAATCTTATACGATTGGCCCTGATAACCTACCACCACGATTTATCAAAATGTTCCTCTCATTGGCAAGAACATCCTTCACACAGTAAATTCGTGTCGCATGTCTTCTGCAATCTCCAGCAATTGGGAAGTAGCCCTTGTTATTCCAATACCGAAGAAGTCAGGTACTAAATCTCCAGCTGACTTTCGACCAATAAGTTTTTTATGTCTTCTGCTTTTGATTGATTTGAGAGTTTTGCAATATCTTTCATCAGCAATTTTTTGTCCGGTCGTCACCAAGGTTTATAAAGCGCTTTCCACTGCGCTGCCTCCCTCAGGGCTCTATACTTGGGCCTTTGCTGTTTAGGTTATTTATTATTGGATTACCGAAAAAGGTTCAAGATGTGAACATTCATCTGTATGCCAACGATACACACGTGTATCTAAGCCGTCCGATTGTGCTTTTGTATTGACCGCATAAATTCTGACCTGGATAGAATCTTCTCTTCGAAGTCTTATCACATAGATACTTATTTATTTTTGCTTCGAAGGCGCCGAACTCTATCTGCACGGATTTTACTTTTTATACCTTTTGTTTTCTTTTACTTCTTCTTTTATTTTTTTCTTTTGTTTTAGTTTTTCTACATTTTTCTCTTGATGTATATTTAGTTTCAGGTTTTTCTGCACTGTACATAAAAAAGATTATTAATGTTTTATACATTTATAGACAATAAAATAAAATAAATAAATAAAAACCCCCCTAACTGAGACCACTGGCGCAAGGACAATGCAACGTCGCAAAACTGGTCGAGGCTATAGTGGCTTCATTTCTGGACGGTGGCTTGCCGTTACTGATAGGGACCTCCGAGGCTGATGGCAAGGAAAGGGGTTGAGGCGATAGAGACGGAAAACCTGGACCTCTTTAGCAAGCATGCAGCGCGTCCATGTCTCGTCTACGTCTACGACGAAACGAGAGAACTAAAAAAGTCCTGCTACAGCTTTAGAAAGAAAGCCCAAAGGTAGATAGGCGGGAGATTAACCGCCCTCTAACGCATACAGATCTTTAAAGAAGATGCTCCGACGTAAGATCAGTGGGAGTAAGGCCTGCAACATGAAGGCGGCTGTGGTTGGAAGTCAACACAAACCCTTGGGAACTTGGTGGATTGGATTGTGACCAAGAAGCTGAGGACGGTGCGACCAACCCCGTCATAAGCGCGGAAACAGCGATCGTGACAACGCGTTCCTTCCCGTGCACCTTCTACCACCTCAGGTAGCTGAGAGAGAGTTGGATGTGGCTGTTGCTTCTCTCCGTAACGGGAAGGCCCCAGGACCGGATAAGATACAAGCGGAATCCCTGAAGTAAGCATTTCGTGTAAGCCCTAAGTTCCTACTCAGGATGTACAATGGAGTCTTCTGTTCTCGCTGGGAGATTGCACTATTGGTGCTGATAAGAAATGGAAGGAATGAGGCAACGGCAAAACAAGCGGCTCGTGATCACTTCGATCTACAATATGATTTTTGTCGTGGTCGGTCTACTAAGGAAGCGGCACAGGAAGTCGTCGATGCAATCAGTAGGTCAAACCCCCGGCAGCTGGTTCTGTTCGCCACCCGTCAGGAATGCGTTCAATCCAATCTGGGTTGATATGTTGGAGGCGCTTCATATTCTCGAAGATCTACTGCACATGGTTTGGGACTATCTAAACGACTATGACTTCACTGATGGTTGATGTCCCGATTGTCCTTGTACCACTTCGAAAAAATGCTGATATATAAAGTGTGATGTCAAGGACATAAAGTGTAGACTTTTCTATCATACGAAACTAAGTTAAGCTAAGTTGAAATGTAGGTCGTAAGGAGTACACAGATTACGATTTTTACTAAGTGACATCCCAGCGACTTCCCTCATCTCCAAGCGGAGAAGGTAACCAGATAGAAAGATTTCCAGAACGTAGAAGAAGATAATAATGGTGAAGACGTAATAGATTAAAATTAAAAAAGTAAATAATAAAAGAATGATTAATTCTTTCATTCGAAGAGGAAAAACTTTTGCAGAGAAAAATATCTGAGATTTATGCGACACGTAGCATATTTACAAGTTTATTTATCCTTTTAGAGGCAATATCCTTATAGATATTTTCTGATATATGAAAAACTACAGTATAAACCACCTTTTGGTTAAGACGTGTATTTGGAATTCTCAGCTACAGATGGAGTCAAGTTTTTTTCTGAAAAGCTCCATGAAAGGGCGCATGGGCTGGTATCATCTTCCAAAGTTCTTCGGTTACATCTCTCAGCATCACATCTCCTATGGTCGAGGGAGTTTTAGGTGTCGCAGGGAGCCAAGTTGTCAGTAGAGTTACTACGAGTATTGTTCTTTAGAAGCCCGTAATTATAATAAAATTGTGAAGTTCCTACTCTGAAAAACTTCTGCCAAATGTAGTGCTTTTATAAAGCCCCAAGTTATTCGTGCTCCAGTTTCAGTTTTTTTTCCAAGGCTGTTGATAATTGATAACAGGAAATGCGGCGAAAGGTGTCGACTGCGTTGATGTAATCGTGTCTTAGCAGGTGTTATCGTAATCCGAGCTTATTCTCAGTTGCCTACAGTGATTTTCAATAAGAAAGTTTTTCTCTTCCATTGACCATGATACGTAAGGTCATGTTTATTCATTAGTGTGCATTGGACCGTAAATATTATATGTGTGTGTGTGTGTTGGTGACGGCTTGTCATTGCCTTTTATTGGAAGCATCCTTTGCAAAATGGGTCAATCTCTAGCGGGTAACCGTGAGTACAAAGTGACACAGCAAAATTATATATGCCGCTCAAGAATGCTTTAAGTGACTGAAAGTGCTTCTCGGAAGTGGATCAACATAGAAAAGGAAACAAGATTTTAGATTTTTATTACCAACATATCCACAAGAGGGAATTTTTTTAAAGAAAAAGTGCGTGTTTTCGGTTGGATATGTAGTTAGATATTTTGTGTCAAATACCCAGATACCGAGACTTGCATATGAATGGATCCTTTCTTCACGGGAGACCATTTTATTCAATTCGAGAAAACAGTGTAAGGACGCCTTTTAAAAGCACTATTCTATCCTATATACAATACTTACATGGAAAACGGTAGGTAATTTCGTTCACGGAGTGGGGAATATTTAAAGGCATCTTCTCGGAACAATAGACTGAAAATAGAGTCCTCATTAGCATGGGACAAAATCTTCCTCTGCGAATTCATGAGTAGGTACTTCGTAACCTATTATTGCGCAAAGGTATTGAAACTTTCCATTGAGAAGATAAATGTGAATAAACTGCCTCCCAAGTATCTCTATATATTTTCTGAAAACATTACCATACCTATTCTCGGTGGAACTGGATGAAATAATACTTGATATTATCGGAATAGCATATAATTTATAATATTTGAATTTGATGAGGACGAAAATCCTTTTAACCAGATTAAAATTACGTAAAAATGTGATATCCAAAAAGCTTTCTGGCCATAAAACTGGCGAGTTTAATAAATAATTTTACTATAGCCACTCCCTACAGATGTTTTAACAAATTTTCTTTTGTACAATAATTTTCTATTATTTATTTTATTCAGAACTTTTGATCTTAGAGGTCTTTGCGCCAAAATTTTCTTTTGTGTCATGACATGACTCGATAAATCATTGTTGATTCCTGGCGGCTCATTCGTAAATATTAGACTTACTAAAAATACATACACCAAAATAGAAAATGTTGATTGTCCGGGTTTTACATCAACCCTCAACAGATAAGAAGAATTTAGATTAACGAAAGGAGCTTTTCAAAAGTAGTAAATGTCTTAAAACTTTGTCATCCCAATTTCAAATATGATTCGAAAAGGTATTGTCATTTTTTCAAAACGGTGTTCTTATTCCATCTACGTTGATATTATTAATCTGCCGGAGATGACACGCCTGGTGGGGCATGCAATGTCCCCGCATTAATAGCGGCCAGCATAGCTGTCACTGACCGTAGTCAAGAGAGAGATAGTCATCCTCACGAAGAGGAGGATCAGCATTGTCCTGCCCATGGAGGTGGGCGGAGCGCGAGTACTGACGGGGGCCTACAGGTCATATACTCATATCCTTAAACAGAATTATGGTTAATACCAACAGTTTAAAGTCAAGCAAACAACGCCTGCTCATGAACAAAATGCAGTCTGAAGCCGAAATATGATAAAATGAAGGTAGAGGTACGTAGAGAGTGTCTAGCCTCTGTGCGTACCGCAAAGTCTCGGAGCCGGCAGTTGTCATCATCACGGGAGTAATTCTATTTGGACTTCTTGCGATGGAAAGAAAGGCCATTTACATAAGAAAAACTGAGGTAGGCTAGAAAGGAGGAAATGTCCCACACAATGAGCAGATGCCAAGATGTGGGTTTGTGATGATAGGGGATGAGGAAATGTCAGCGTGCTGCCATGGATTGAAACGTGGATCGGCAGGAAACACGGTGAAGTGAATTACTATCTCACGCGGTTCCTAAGTGGTCACGCATGCTCCCGGCATTACCTCCACAAGGTTGGCTGGGGCGACTCAGGACTCACCGGAGTGCTCATATGACGCGACGCCGAGCCGAGGCCGAGCATACGCTGTTTGTCTACGGCCAGATGGGAGATCAGCTGTGGGAGTTAGTGCTGGGCCGATTATCAGCATTGTGGGGCTTATGCTGAATAGCGTAGCGAGAACCCTGGGAGCTAGTGAGAAGGTTCGTGGAGGATGCTTTCTGCACAAAGAACCACGAGGCCACAAGAAGCGCTCCAGTGGTATCCGGCGGAAATGGTTTTAGGCGGTAGTCCATTAGGACTTTGCTGGGAGTCCGACACAATCCAATGGGGTATATACTGTTGCGTCATTTCGCTGATGTAAATGAAGTGTTTAAATTTTGGTTCGCTGAATGCAGTTTCTTTCCGCGATTCGCCTATTTCTCGCTATTCAAATGTGTAATTTAATATTGTGTGATTGACTTGCGAAATACAACTAAAAAACATATATGGGAAGTAGGTAGCTATGCTGTTGTTGTTTTTGCTCGAAATACTACAAGAAATGGGGTTTTTCGGACCAATAAGGATAGCAAATGCCTGCAAACAAGGCTTCCTTACTTTGATATTAGAGTAGATATATTCAGTCTAAGCCCTGATGATGCCCATACAAAAAAACGCATAGTCTCAGTTAAAAAATTTTTAATAATATAAAATTGTGCAGTTTCTATGATATTAACTTAGAGATTAATTGGCCCAAAATTCTTAAATGTTGCTTTTTCCGGATTTTACGCCATTTCGAAATAAAGTTCAAATTTTCGCAGAATTTTTTCTCTATTCTCATGTTTAAACAAGAAATGAAACTATAATTGGTTTAGATTTAGACGAATTATGATATTCCCTAGGTATAGGAAAGAAAGAAAAATAATGAGAATGTAAGGAATTGTTAATTATTCTCTTAAGTGTCCGCAGCTGATCACAGTACCATTGGCGAGGAATGAGCTTTAAAAAATAGTCGTAGGTATATAATTATAAATAAATAAATGAAAATAAATTGCACATTTAAATAACATTTGGAATAGTTTTACTAACTTTTGTATTCAACAATTTTGTAGAAAAGGAATGTTTAGAATAGAGAAACTAATATTAGATAAAAATACTGCAGGCTTATTAACGCACCACTGCAAAAACTTTGCCCGCTTGCGAAAGTAATTTCACAAATTAAACGAAATAAATTTTAAATGGTACGGACAAATAGGCACACTGGTACTAAACCACTTTTTGTTCTCCGTTAATGGATATTGATATTGACGGTTGAAAGGTAAAACGGGATAGGCTATGAGTTATTGTAATTAATACAAAAATTTTGCTTCATTAGCAGCGTTTTTGGCAGCAGAGTACAGAATTGTCATACATTAACTAGATTAAATTAACTCGGTTATTTTACAGAGTTAATAGGCTTACTGGGTTAATTACGTTTTCTACGGGAAAATGGATGGTACTTATTGAAAGTATTTGCATTTAAAAGCAGATTTTTCTCATCATGGCAATTAAGATAAACACAAATGTAAATAAAACTGATACTAAGATAAATTTCAAGTTCATTATGGTCTTTACGTATCTCGGGTTTGTTTAAAAAGAGAAAAACAAAAAAAGAAGAATAAACTCTGTACTCCATTGATTCGAACCAATTGATATCAAATAATTACGTAGCGCGGTCCAAGTATTCGTGATATCGAAGGGGTCTGACTAAAATTCCCTGAAATCCTTTTCCTACGTGATAAAGCCCCTGTCGAGATAATATTCTCAAAAAGTTTGAAATAGTGATTCGAAAGTGAAGTGATCTTGAATAAATAAATTTAACAAAATATAATTTAATTTAACGCCAACGGAGATCAAAGAGCGGTTGGATAGTGTATATGGAGAATCTTCACCATCATTTACGGTGGTTAAACGGTGATCAAAGCTTTTTCGCTGGGAAGAGAGTCAATTGAAAATGATCCACGCTGTGGAGGACCAACAAAGATAGTTACGCAGGATAAGGCGGATTTGGTCGAGAAAGTTATTCTGACGGAACGGCGGTTAAAGGTTAATAAAATCGCAGGACAAACCGGTATATCGAAAACTATTGTCCTTTCAATTTTTCATTAGCATTTGGGTGTGAAAGAAAACAGTGCAAGATGAGTATCGCGAATTCTTTCCTCAGTTCAGAAAGTACAGCGAATTGAGTGCTGTTTAGATTTGTGTAAAGACGACGTAGACAGTGTTCTCTATATCTAAACAGTCCAGACTTTGCCCCAACTGATTACTTTTTATTTGCCAAACTAAAATCAGATTTGCGAGGAAGGAAGTTTAACTCCGACGAAGAAATCCATGAGGTGGTTAGGCAGGATTTTGAAGAAAAATCTTCAGCCTACTATGTTAATAGTGTTAAAGGACTTATTAAAAGATGTTAAAAATGTGTTGAAATAAAGGCAGAATGTATCGAAAAATAACCACTGTCGTTTTCCTCTCCCATCCCTCCTTTTAAGATATATTTACATAGGTGCTTTGCTTGGAAAGGATTGAAACCAGGGGAGGAAAAATTGATACTTAAATGTTCTGCGTAGAAGATCCGTGAAAAGAGAAAAACATCGGAGGTGATGGAGTGAGCTAATAAACAAAAAATAGCTTTGTTTTTTCAAGATAATGTATAATGATAA
Organism: Dasypogon diadema; assembly: GCA_006980735.1. Taxonomy (NCBI): domain Eukaryota; kingdom Metazoa; phylum Arthropoda; class Insecta; order Diptera; family Asilidae; genus Dasypogon; species Dasypogon diadema. Next base: position 84,842 of record QYTT01093858.1, on the reverse strand, counting down.
TCTATTCCGCCGACCTTGCCCCATCCGAAAACACAAAACAAACAATGTTTCATTCAAAGTAGCATCAATGGATTTTTCAAATTTGTGATTTGGATTTTGGGATTAAAAAATTACCTAAAAGATGGAATGCTGTTGTAGGTCACAGCTAATGATGGAAAGCATGTTATTGATTAAAAATATAAATAAGTATTTATAAAAGTTTTTTGAATTTTCACTAAAAAGATCCAAACAAATCAGAAAATTAATAATTAGGAGTAGAAAATTTATTCAACATAAAGGGATTTTATGGTCAGTAATAACTCGATTAGATAAACACCTAAAAAGAATATTATAACCTGTCAAATTATTACGATACTCTAAATCCAAATTTTCTCATCCACTTCCACCTAAGAAATTCGTTTTCTTCTTTCTCAGAGGAAAAAATATTCCTTAATTATTCATTCCAGGCTGAAGTACACAAACTATTCCAAGTATTCGTGAATTTTTCATCAGTACGAAATAGAAAAACTTAGACCTTTCGTTAATCGCTTTTCCCAAATTTTAGCAGAAATGTC
>QYTT01093858.1:73392-84268 GCA_006980735.1 Dasypogon diadema | reverse complement strand
TTGTGTAAAGACGACGTAGACAGTGTTCTCTATATCTAAACAGTCCAGACTTTGCCCCAACTGATTACTTTTTATTTGCCAAACTAAAATCAGATTTGCGAGGAAGGAAGTTTAACTCCGACGAAGAAATCCATGAGGTGGTTAGGCAGGATTTTGAAGAAAAAACTTCAGCCTACTATTTTAATAGTGTTAAAGGACTTATTAAAAGATGTGAAAAATGTGTTGAAATAAAGGCAGAATGTATCGAAAAATAACCACTGTCGTTTTCCTCTCCCATCCCTCCTTTTAAGATATATTTAAAAAAAAAAAAAATTGATACTTAAATGTTCTGCGTAGAAGATCCGTGAAAAGAGAAAAACATCGGAGGTGATGGAGTGAGCTAATAAACAAAAAATAGCTTTGTTTTTTCAAGATAATGTAGCTGTAATTACAAAATAAAATCTCAATGGCTTTGGATGCAAAATCATTATTCATCCAATCTACTCTCCCGACTTTGTCCCAACCGATTTTCATAGTTTCCAATCCTTTCTTAAAGAAAACAATTTTTCATCTCACACTGATATTTAAAGCAGCATCAATAGATTTTTCAATTTGTGATTTGGATTTTGGGATTAGAAAATTGCCTAAAAGATCGAACGCTGTTGTAGCTTACAGCTAATGATGGAAATTATGTATAAAAATATCCAAACAAATCAGAAAATGAATAATTAGGAGTAGAAAATTTATTCAACATAAAGGGATTTTATGGTCAGTAATAACTCGATTAGATAGACACCTTTAAAGAATATTATAACCTGTCAAATTATTACGATACTCTAAATCCAAATTTTCTCATCCACTTCCACCTAAGAAATTCGTTTTCTTCTCTCTCAGAGGAAAAAATATTCCTTAATTATTCATTCCAGGCTGAAGTACACAAACTATTCCAAGTATTCGTGAATTTTTCATCAGTACGAAATAGAAAAACTTAGACCTTTCGTTAATCGCTTTTCCCAAATTTTAGCAGAAATGTCTTTTTGACTTAAAATAGTTATACAGATTAAATTTTCAAATAAATATTTTATTTATAGGCAAATACAAATTTGTTTTTGTTATTTTCTTTCAGATGGGTATAGGAGTTAGTGAGGTATGACTTTAAGTTGTGGAGCCAACTTGGTACGCTTCATGCAAACGCTTTCCAGAGGAATCAGATAATTAAGCTGTCCATGTCCATGCATATAAATAAAAATGTTTCGAATAATCGGTTTCCTGCTAGTGAGCATATTGATAATGACGATTTTAAAACCAGCCAGGTAAATTTATTCAAGTCTTTTTTTAATATGCTTATTAGAGTAAAATTTGATCTTAATACATTTTGAAAGAATTGATAAAATTAACTTATAGTTTGCATGCGTAAGAGAGAGTGGAGTTCGGTCAAATCGCAACCTTTTGCATTATGATCAAAAGATTCCGGAAAAATTGTAATATGTATATTATTTGACGTTCGTCTTTGTAAAATAATTTGCAAACTGCTACTGCAATTTTAGACATTAACTTAAAAACATGGAGTTAGGTTTAAAGAAAGTTCAAATAATTGCTTTATAGATCAGGGAAATTTCCAAATCTTCCATTACCAGATTAAACTTACACTTGTACATTTTCTACCTTAGTAAATTTCTGGATGAGCCCTGGAATATATTACATAATGTTTTAATGTGAGCTTCGATTTACCAAAAGTTGGATAGCCCTGAGGTAGATTACAAATAGATCAAGGTGGAGGATATTCTCAATATTTGCTGTAGACAATTTGGTAGGGCGTTTGATTACTGTAGAAATAAAAAAAATCATTTGAATGTATTCTGCTTTTTCATTCAAGTTCAGCTAATTTACTTCTGTATTTATTTCAATGCGGTTTTTTTTATATTGCCTTCGGTCAAAGGACATCGAAGAAGACTGCCTTCGGGTTTTTGATATTTTAGGTTATCTGTCCTATGCTACCCGCGGGCAGTCTGTGATAGTCGTTCCCAGCCCGCCGAAGCTGAACATGGCCATGAACTTAACCTTCGCCATCAACACCACATCAATCCACATAGCCAATGACGTGAACGCTGGTCTCTTTAAGACTCGAGAGTAAGTAGTCAACAGCGGTGTTCCACTGAAAAGGAGATAACACCCGTCTCTGTATTCAGTTCCTCTTATACCACACTGACCAGCTAGTGTAGCCCAGATTCTGTTCTATTCTTAGCTTAAGGATGCTGATTTACATTTAGGGGATACTCCTTCAATGTGATGTACTCCAGCACAGTCATTATTGTTTTTAACAGAAATCATATCAGACTGGCCGGCCTTAAGGATTTTCACCTCTATGTAATTCCCTTTTCCTGGTTCCTGTAAAGAAACCAGGAAACTCCACTTTATCGGTGTATGCTCCCAGCGCAAGATAGGCGATAAGTATTCTCCGAAACTATGGGTCTTTAGTGACTATTTTCTGTTGTCTACTGACTTCTGGGATAGAGTCCATATTCCACCAGAAATCGTCGTAGAATTTTTTTGAGCTCTTTCTTCTTTATCCCCATACCTGCAGTTCTTCAATTCCTATGGCGTAGTTCAAGGCTTTCGCACCCCTTTCTTCAGGCTCCCCAGTTCCCTATTCCAACAGGTACTGGGATTTCGATCGTCCACTGAATTAAGAAGTTTTCACTAAACCACGAAAAACACACACTTTGGCTCGTTATTGTATATCCACCTCGAATCTTGTTAATCTCGAAAACATTTACTAACATTTTTAACACTTTTTTAATTAGGACCTACCTTAGTTCTTAACACCACTAATTTCTTTAATATATCTCAAATTTTAGATGCAAAAGAAAGGAAATGGCTGCAGCCCGCCTAGAAAACGTAACACAAACAATTGCCCGAATTCTAGAGGGATATGATATTCGGTTAAGGCCAAATTTCGGAGGTATAGATCCTATTCAATAAATAAACGTGTAATAATTTACTCCATTCGCTTTCAGGAGATCCCCTGCATGTTGGAATGGATTTAACTATAGCAAGTTTTGATGCCATTTCTGAAGTTAACATGGTTAGTTGCCATATTTTTGAACAAAGTCATCAGACCATAATGTCGTGATTTTTAGGATTACACAATCACAATGTACCTCAATCAATACTGGCGTGATGAACGACTTGCTTTTAACGCCTATGGTCCGTATTATGATGATGATGCTGATGATGATGGTGTTAATGATGTTCTGACATTATCTGGAGACTTTGCTGAAAAGATTTGGGTGCCAGACACATTTTTCGCCAACGATAAGAACAGGCAAGTTAAATGTTACACACAATCGCAAGAAGTACTCTAGTTAATATTTCAGCTTCCTTCATGACGTAACCGAACGAAACAAGTTGGTAAGACTGGCTGGAGATGGTTCTGTAACTTATGGGATGCGATTCACAACGACCTTGGCATGCATGATGGACTTGCACTATTATCCGCTAGATTCACAGAATTGTACAGTAGAAATAGAAAGTTGTAAGTCGCTTTTACTGGAAACTGTTTTAAGTAGTTTTACAACCCAACTCAATGATTTAGATGGGTACACAGTAATGGATGTCGTTATGTATTGGAAGCCCACTCCTGTACGAGGAGTAGAAGATGCCGAGCTGCCTCAATTTACAATAATTGGATTCGAAACTAATGATCGAAAGGTCTTCTGTTGTCCTTGTTGTTTAATTTTTTTGTTAACTGGTTTAATTCTATAGGAGAAACTCGCAACAGGAATTTACCAGAGATTATCATTGTCTTTTAAACTACAGAGAAATATTGGATATTTCGTATTTCAAACATATCTTCCTAGTATTTTAATTGTAATGCTGTCGTGGGTGTCATTCTGGATCAACCATGAAGCTACTAGTGCACGAGTTGCTTTAGGTAAGACAGGTACTATCTTCGCATTAGATATTAATGGATATCTATAGCTATACATCATTTATACTTACATTTGTTATTTTCCAGGAATTACTACTGTTTTAACAATGACAACTATTAGTACAGGAGTTCGTAGCTCTTTACCCCGAATATCATATGTGAAAGCAATTGATATATATTTAGTAATGTGCTTCGTGTTCGTCTTTGCAGCTCTATTAGAGTATGCTGCAGTAAACTACACTTATTGGGGGGCAAGAGCAAAGAAGAAAAGCAAAAAGAGTAAAGAACCAGAAAAGAAATCAGGTTCGAATAATATTTAAAATTCGCTAGGACATTTTTGTAACGAATCTTGTTATTTTAGCAAAAAGTGAAAAATCCGAAACTTGTTCAACAAGTGAAGATATTATAGAATTACAAGATGTTAGAATGAGCCCTATAGCCTCACTGAGAAAACCCAACTACTCCAATACAATTGGATCCACGGGATCTGAGACATTCGATTTGGCAAAATTCCCTCCTAGCTTTAGAATCGCAAGAAATTATGGAACAACCCGAAACAATCTTAGATATAGAAATAACAGAGGTGAGTTCGAGTACACTTTTTTTGTATTCTAAGATTTAATACGTATTTTTCAAAATTACACGAGTACAGATTTCGGAACACTTTACAATTCGAAATAATGCTGTATGTATGTATATAAAGGCGAATGTACTGACGTTTTCAGCTACAGTAACAACACTTTTTGTTGTTAGCTTGTTATAAAGTTTTTGCTGGTTTGAATCTATTCGACGATATTAACACGTTGAATTCCACAATTAGCATGAAAGCTTTCACGAGAGAATTATGTGTTAAAATGCATTTGAACTGAGAGAGCTTTTAGATGGAGATCACCGCTGACCTCTACAACATTCAACGTGTTAAAGAAGCTCCTAATATTTTGCATGTACTCGAAATCGACTATTGGAGAGAAATTGTCGCAAATCTCAAAAGTATTCTAGGAAAGTGATAAATATTTCACCTGCTTCTTAATTCTACGTTGTTATAATTGAATCTGTAGTTTTTTGCGCTCTAGACGGCTTTTTGAAATACCCCAATATCCGTAATGGTGTGGTGAAAATATCTCAGCCTCTGGTGCTTATTTATTTAGAAATACATCACTGCTATAATTAGTGTAAAACTTTTCGTGAGAGAATTACGTGGTAAAATGTATTTATGCTGAGAGAGCTTTTAAATTGTGGTACAGGTTGTCCAGAAACATTGCGGATTGAGAAGTATGCGCAGTGAGAGCTAGCGCACAAAATAGTTCTCTTACGCTCTCATATTAAATAATAGTGGTATACAGAATACACTCCAAAATTTATACACACAGAAATAAGGGAAACTTCCTTGAATATTTGTTTCATCTAACATTTAAGGTACCTAGTTTTTAACGCTGCTGAAATTAAGCTTGGCAGGCGCACATTTTTCTGTCTGGGGTCCATTCATTCCGTGGGGTACATGTTTTTCCGAAGCTTCCCAAGTTGCTCGATTATTCTCAATTTAAGTAATTAGTTACTACTGGAATGAGGTGGTACACTGGTACGTGCCAAATATTGCTATAGGGTGGAGGGGTAGGCGTCTATTCATTTAGAGAACCTATGAATGAATAATTTTCCAACACATGCAAAGCTAACGTAATATAACATCGTTAGTTTTTGCAACTATGTTGTACCATGCGCAGTCCAGTTCTTTTTTTGGGCAAGCTGTACCCGATTACCGCAATGGCAGTCAACGTGTTAACTCTAAATACTCTAAATACTACTGTTTATTGTGGAAATCAAATGCGAAACTTCTCTGCCAGAGATCAATTATATATAAAATGATCCGGTTTCACTTTACCGTAGATTAGAATTGGTAAAACAGGAAGAAAAATGGAGAGTTCTAAAATACGTCATTTGGGAGCTAGTCGGGATTTTATTATTTGTGACGTCTTTTCCACTGAACATCTTCTAGCTCTACGAAAATAGTTGTAGCATTAGATGACAATAAGGAATAAACACTTGAAGTGTTTCCATGTTTACTGTTTTTTCCACCTTCTTTTTCGATATGACTTAATTTCTGCCCAATTTTATTAGTTTTTAATCAAAAATATGGTATAATTGTGGAATTTGACATCAGAAGAAAAGGTACATATAGTTGAGGACTTAACTGAATTGTGTAAAAACCATTCGAGGCTGTGAAATCGGAATTTTCTCTTTTTTCTATTTTTTTTTCTTGAAGTAGCTAAAAAGTATGAGGATATTATAAACCTTTTATGATTTTGTTTACAAGTTTGGTTTGTCATGGCTAAACCTGCATAAAGATCCATGCTCTAAATTCAATTGGTCTACATTAGTTACAATCATCTTAGTCGACATTTCTACGTTTGCACAAAGATTCCTAGGAGCTTTTAGAGCTTTATTTGAAGGGTTTAACACTCTACTGATTTTTGGTGAATTTTCAAATGTGCCAAGGTTTACCCCCGATTTTGTAGGAAATTTGTATGAAAATCAGTGAAAGGTTTGTTAAGCGAACTATATTTAAATTAATTGGGAATAATTATTGCCGAGAACAAACTTTACAGATCGAAAATGTTTTACTAATTAACATCTCTGACTAGCTGATTTTACTGAAAAATTTTCTGATGTGTGAATCGGAAAGTTATTCGTTCAAATTAAAAAAATCAATATGTCCCCTTAGGATTGAAAAACGATTTCTTTATTTCGATTTATTTTTGAAGACAACAAAAAAATTTGCTTCCTTTGAATGTCTTTCATTTAATTATCATACTTTTCAGAGTATTTGCTATGAGCAAATGGTCATATAAATCCTATACATAATTTTTAAATAGTAAAAAATTCATTTTATGCTTTTTAACGCAATTTAGATAACACTAAAACTTCTAAAATATTTTCAAAAAACATATATTTTTCATAAAAATTTAATTCACACAATCTTTGGGAGACAATGAGTATGTGGCAACACTAAATGCGTTGGATTGTTTAACTTAATAGATTTTGTGAGACTTTAATAAGAAGTTGAATTTTCCCCTAATAAAAGTTAAAGAAGGTTATCTTATTACTTCCAAGGAGGAGTACTCAATAAGACAGTCGGGTAAAGAATTTTATAAAAGGCGAAACATCAAGAGACGTTCACCACGCGGATGGTTTCTACAAAGCATCAATCAACGCCTACTCAGTAAGTTTTAACAAATAGTTCATCACAATTTTAGCTAGCTTCAAATTAAGCGTTGAATTCTAGATTCTGAAATAGCCTAGGTGCATAGGGATCAGGATTATGTGAGTCAATAAAGTTCTGTATGGGTCTAATTGGTTGCATTTCTCTTCTATTCGTTTAAATTCAGTCGAAATAAATAACTACGGGCAAACTGTGCTGGTGTAACTGGCTCCAGGGAGTTGGTTATAAAATTAAAGTATCAACTTCGTGTCGATATATCATTATCGAATTGGATTTCGAAGAGTTAAGAGTTGATTTATTTAATTTAGACCAATCATTAACTGCGTGAAGATCAGCATTCATATAATTAGTAGCACTATGAATATTTCCCAATTTACAAATTACAAATAAAGCTGGTAGTCATCCGCATATAAATAACACGCATAAAAAGTGTAAGGTCATTGTTATATACAGAGACAAGTAGGGAGTCCAAAATTGATCCCTGTGGCACACCGCAAATTATTGATAGGAAGGTGGAACATTGACCGCTACTAACAACTTTTTGCTTATTGAAGAGGTGAACCATGTTTCTGAATACCTTTTTTATCTGAACAATACTTTAGAACATTTTAATTTTGAAAACTTCGATAAAAATGGAATTTATAAATTTTAACCAAAAATTCATAATCTTATACCTCGAGAACCCGCTGATATTGATTTTTGAGTCGAAACGGACCACAAATGACACAATTCGTCCGTCATATTGAATTTATATTATATAAAAATATTAAAATAGATTATTTATATAGAAGAGTATAAAAAAGGGTTTACATTTTTGTATATCTAACAATGTAGAATTAAACAATGTAAAAATTACATTTGAAAGATAAATTTTTAACTTCTTTTATTTATCTAAAAATTTATTTGTATTTTCAGTATCTCAATCCCAGCGGCCAAGGATGCTTCATGCCCTACGTAAAGGTGCATCCGTCATTAAATCGTCCATTCCAAAAATTAAGGACGTAAATGTGATAGACAAATACTCAAGAATGGTGTTTCCAGTTAGTTTTTTAGCATTCAATGCGGGCTATTGGATATTTTATATATTAGAATGATAGTAACTGTTTATATGTGCGTAGTCAATATGATGTGTAGCTATCGTATATGATTAATATACATTCAGCCATCGCACCAACCAACCAACCAACCCCTTCCTGGACCATATGCATATATGAGAATGGCAATACCATCGCTTCTGGCAGAACGTCTGAAGGGCGCGACAGCACAACTACTGAAAGGACATAATTAGATGCGCACAAGAAAATTACGTTTTTATTCAGACCAATGAATTTGGAATTTAAGATAAGAATCAAAATTTAGAGAACCTTTAGCGAACATAAGAAATTATAAATTTTATTGGAAAAAATACAATTTTTGTACATTGTATGTAGGTATGTCCGAAGGGAGCATAGGAATATTTGAAATTTCGATAAAGGGAAAATGTTAGGAGTTTGGAATGCAAAATTTACTTCCTTCGTAGCTAATATATAATCAAAAATTTCGTTTTATTCGTTTAATGCTAATCTTCTTCCTTAGAAACTGGTAGCAGATGAGACTGTAGTGTACTTTCGTGCGATATAAGAAATTCGGTAAGAAGTGGCGATTACTACGGTTAATTGTTGTAACATAAAAACATTTTTTACTATAAAGTTGAAAATTAGGAGAATTATTAAAGTTATGAGCAGCAGCGAGCCAAACACTCTGCTACCAGTGATTTATTGAGTGTTCATTGCCATTGTCATGAAACAAGTTCTTTTATACCGCTGAAAACAATTCTATAACGTAAGCGAATTTAATATGAATTTAGAAACATTTGGAGATTACTTAAAACTACATATAGAAATAAATGAATGTGATTAGGATTTATTTTTATGACAAATTGGTAAAATAAACAAGCAAAAATATGGAATAGTCACCCAGATCATTCATTAGGAAAATATTAAACTTGAATTGTTTATTTTCAAATTCAATAATAAAAATTTCGAGTAAATTTTGTGGTTTTTCTATAAAATTATAAATAGTAAAAAAAAGTATAAAGGTATTAGGTGTCCAAAAAAATTTCCGCTGTTTGAGAAAAGTTGGCGCCACCAGTAAGTAATGATTAAAATTGTCAGATGTTAAACGTCATTATCGTAAGGTTGGACATCTGTCAACAACATAACCTAGAAATATTAGTATTTATCAGTATAATATATTCTTGTGTGTGCGAAAATGTCGAGTTTTGTGCCGAATAAGCATCATTTGCAGGAACTTTTGATTTATTTCTTCAATTTGAAGAGATCTGCAACTGAGGCGCATCGATTGCTTATGGAAGCATATGGTGAGGCTGCCCTAAGTGAAAGAAGTTGTCGTGAGTGGTTTTGAAAGTTTAAGAGCGGTGAATTTCACATCGAAGACAAACAACGTAGCGGAAGACCGAAAGTGTACAAAGACGTAGAATTGGAAGCATTATTGGAGCAGGATTCATGCCAAACGCAAAAAAACTTGCAGAATCCTCAACAAGGAATGTCATTTCGATTAAAGTCATTGGGAATGATTCAAAAACAAGGAAATTGGGTTCCATATGAACTGACATCGAGAAACGTTGAACGCCAATTATCAACATGCGAAATGCTGCTTGCCAGGTATGAACGAAAAGGATTTCTGCACCGTATTGTCACTGGTGATGAAAAATGGATCCTGGAAACATCATGTTGAGGAAAAGATCAGAAGGTCGAAAGTAGTGGTACACCAATGTAGGAGAGTATGTGGATTAAAGTGGGGTATCTCGCCGAGATCAGCATACTGGATATACAATATGGTAGTTAGACATATCTCGTTGTTCGTGGCGGTAATTTGGTGGCCCAAGCCAAAGGCATGCCAGGTTACTGTCAAGAGGCAAGGCAGGGATGGCGTGCATAAGGATTACGGGTGCTTTTCGCACCACACCCACTGCGGCGCTAGAAGCTCTTGTGGGGCTGCCACCGCTGGATGTCCTTGTGAAGAAGATGTCAGTGGAGGCTACTCTCAGGATGCATCGGGACGGTACTGCGTATGGGCACAGGAGAATACTGGATCACGTAAAAGCGATCAGGGAACTCATGATGCCCAAGGACAAGATAAAAAGGGTCAGGGTAACCGAAAGTTTCACAATACCCTTATTACTGATAGATCACTCCCAGAAAAGAACCCGGGGATATTTTTATATTCACAGATGGATCTATGATTGACGGCAAGGTAGGTGCAGGAATATTCTCTGAAGACTTATACTTGTCCTGCTATGTTAGCCTAGGAAAATGCACCTCAGTTTACCAGGCAGAACTGCTTGCTCTGGTTCGTGCTTAAAGGAGGGTCAAGTGCAGGGGTGTAAAATCTTCATTGCACTAAACAATCTAGCGGTGGTCAGATGCATGGATCGGACGGAGGTGATTTCATTACCGGCGATGGAATGTCTACAAAAGCTTAATCAATGTGCCTCAGTAAATGAGGTAACACTATGTTGAGTTAGAGAACACACTGAGATCGAGGGAGACGATAAAGCTGACGCCTTAGCAACGCAAGGGTCGGCTATGGAGTTCCAAGGGCCAGAACCTTTTCCCGCCGTTTGGGAAGGAATGGTAAAGGTAATCCAGAATTCTAAAAATGGAGCGAGGAACACTGACTAGTGGACACCAGGATGGGGATCCTAGAGGAAGATACGTGCAGGCTGTATCTGGAGGATACTGAGACGA
>QYTT01093858.1:50183-72531 GCA_006980735.1 Dasypogon diadema | reverse complement strand
GAAGTTGTCGTGAGTGGTTTCGAAATTTTAAGAACGGTGAATTTTACATCGAAGCGAAACAACGTAACGGAAGACCAAAAGTGTATGAAGACGCTGAATTGGGAGCATTATTGGAGCAGGATTCATACCAAACGCAAGAAGAAATTGCAGAATCCTCAACAAGAAATTTCACTTCGATTAAAGTTATTGGGAATGATTCAAAAACAAGGAAATTGGGTTCCATATGAACTGACATCGAGAAACGTTGAACGCCGATTATCAACATGCGAAATGCTGCTTGCCAGGTATAAACGAAAGAGACTTCTGCACCGTAGTCACTGGTGATGAAAAATGGATCCACTATTACAATCCAAAAAGGAAAAATCATGCGGACTACCTGGCCATGCTTCAACATCTACAGCTATGCCAAATATTCATGGAAAAAAAACACCTTGTTGTGTAGTGAGGTCAGCTTGGTGTCGTGTATTATTAGTTGCTCATACCGAATGAAACCATTACTGTCTGGGATCAGCATTTCCAGAGAAGTCAAGTATCTGGGAATATACCTGGACTCAGGGGTGACCTGGAAGCATCATGTTGAGGAAAAGATCAGAAGGGCGAAGGTAGTGGTACACCAATGTAGGAGAGTAGGGATCTATGATTGACAGCAAGGTAGGTGCAGGGATATTTTCTGAAGACTTAAACTTGTCCTGCTATGTTAGCCTAGGAAAATGTACCTCAGTTTACCAGGCAGAACTGCTTGCTCTGGTTCGTGAGTTGAACTACTTAAAGGAGGGTCAAGTGCTGGGGTGTAAAATCTTCATTGTACTGGATAATCAAGCGGTGGTCAGATGCATGGATCGGACGGAGGTGATTTCATCCCTGGCGATGAAATGTCTACAAAAGCTTGATCAATGTGCCTCAGTAAATGGGGTAACACTTTGTTGAGTTAGAGAACACACTGAGATCGAGGGAGACGATAAAGCTGACGCCTTAGCAACGCAAGGGTCGGCTATGGAGTTCCAAGGGCCAGAACCTTTTCCCGCCGTTTGGGAAGGAATGGTAAAGGTAATCCAGAATTCTAAAAATGGAGCGAGGAACACTGACTAGTGGACACCAGGATGGGGATCCTAGAGGAAGATACGTGCAGGCTGTATCTGGAGGATACTGAGACGATGGAGCACATTGTGTGTGAATACCGGGCCTTGACGAACGGGAGGTTGGCAGTTACCGACAGCTCTATGGTTCTCATGGGACAGCTAACCTACAAACAAATGCTCGAATTGACAAGGGGCGTAGTAGTCAGGGTTCTGGTGAGGAATCTCCCGACGGGAGTTGGCTGAGACGGCTCTTCGCAGAGGGTCGGAAGGGGACCCGTGTGAAGAGGTCTGATTCGCCATCCCTCGAATATCTTTAATAATAATATCTAATTTTGAACGTGTTTATTTCGGCGACGTATAATAAAGTCGACAGAAATAAAGTCAATTGACTTAATTTCTTAATTGTATTGGGAAGTAATGTCGAGAAAATTTCGGAATTAATGTCAATTGACTTTAAGTCCTTGGAGGATGGATATAAAGCCAGTGTTCCATTAATTAGAGTAAATTTTCCAAGTCAGGAGTTCGAAAATAGAGTAATTTTTCACCTCTCGAACGGGCAAGTTCCTTTTTAGGACCAAAACGAACGGAAAAAAGGGCTTTTTAGTTTTTTTTTCTTCAAATAAATACAGTACTTAAATTAATAATAATGTCAGATGGTTTTATATAACTGATATCAATAGACAAACGAAATCTGAGAGGATAGATGAAAAAAAAAATTCGAAAATTATTTAGATTTAGGTGAGAAAAGTATACTAGCCTTCCACTAATCATAAGTTGATAGTGTTGTTTATTCTATACCACTTGCAATACCTTTTTTCAATATTGGAAAAACAATATATAAAATCCAGAACAATATGCATATGGAAATTATTTTCCTGTGAGTGTTCATTAAGGATGTCAGTCTTGTCTGGATACTATTAAAAGTAACTATTCCCTTCTAAATCTTGATCAATACTATCTAATAATGAAACATCATAATTGAATGATACCCGCTATAAGTTTCCATCTTATCGAGAAATGATTATAAAAACTTTGTAAATTGCGTAGGTTCATTGCTAATGCTAGAATTTAAAAGATTACTATAACATCATGATTAATCAGACCGATTGATAAAAATAAATTTAAATTCGCCCCCTATAATCGTTATTACCATAATGTGGGAGGACGTCCAATAAAGCACTTTCAGATTTTACATAAAAACAGATGGTAAGCACAAGAGTGAAAAAGAGCCTAATGAATCCAGTATAAAATCCATAAGAAGAGTGAAGTAGTATCACGCTTGCTACAGAAATTTAAAGGAATAATGCTGTTACTTCGTTTGAAAGGACCTATACTATGAGATTTAGATAAATATTATGGAATATTAAACATTTGGATGGCCTGAAAACTTTTTAATTTGAATTATTCAATTAATGCGATTAACTTGTTTGAATTTTTTCATCAAATCGCTTAGAATATATTTTTAGCAAGTTCTTCCAAGTGAATTATTGATTAATATTAGAGTAATTCATAAAATTCGCCTCCGTTTCAAGGCAAAATTAGCAGGATTTTCGTTTATTTCGCAGATATTCTCATCATTGTTCGCCTTCTACTTTTCAAATCCTTTCTAAGAAAGCTGATATAAATGAGGGTATAAGCAATCTAACAACTGGACTCTACCAGAATCTACTTTATAACTTTTAAAAAATAGATAAAGAATTGAAATTCTCTCAATTAGATACAGATAGCACAATTTCCATAATTACTGCAGACTGTGCCAAAAGCTAAAAGTTAAAGGTTGATGGAAGTAAAGAAAATGTGTCTGACTGTTATCAAATCTTTAAACTTCGCAGAGACAAAAATAGTACTGGCTTATCTGTACAGAGGATGCAAACTTAATGGACCACAGACTTGCGCTTTCCAGATGTTCTCCCACACAATAAAGCTTTTCAATTTTGGGCTGTTTCAGAGAATGCTTTCATTAGAACTGAGTACTGAAGTTCAGTCCAACTTGAATTACGATGATATAAAATATCCAAGAACATCAAGTATTGATTAATAAAAATTAAATTAAAAAAAAGTGAAGTAGAAAGGTCTAAAGTAACTGCTGTGAAAGTTTTACTTGAAATTCGAATAAAACATCAGAGTTTAGTGGAATCTTAGAAATCCTAGTGGCCTGAAAGCCATTTGTGAAAAAAGTTAAAACGAGTGTGGGTCAATAAGTGAGAATTTTTGCAAAAAAAGGTCATGCATATATACATTTAAGCGACAGCTGTGCTACAATCCCAGAAAACACACCCAGTTTGATTTTTGTTAATAACGTGCGCGGATACAGAATAAAAACTAAAATCAAAATTGAAAATTAATAATTACTAAATATTAATATGATGAATAGTGTCCCGTTGAGGAATATATGATGAAACGTGGATATAAAAGAAGACGAAAGGGGAAGTCGCCGATACTTTATCTCGGCTAACCCAGTCAATTTTACAAAACAGCACCCCATTAAACGCATATTAATCCAAGAAAAAAAAAATAAATCGCTTGGATACTAACAGTAATAAGAGTCTATTAGATATTAATTGTGATAATATATGCGCAATTAAGAACCATCTTCACATCGACAATTTTCTAGAAAGTTGAAAAACTCTGGATTAAACAGATCATGTACATTCCAGCAGCCATTCTTCTTTTCGTTCGAGTTGGTAAGATATATTCTAAAAATTTTTATATATATTATTTCGCAAAGAATAGCTATCCTTTGTTTTAAAATTAAAGTAGACTCTCTTCAAATGTACGCAAAAAGAGTATATCCAGGTGGAAAAATTAAAAACAGGTAAAATGTTCGCCAGTTTACAAGGTCCTTCTGTTCTCATCTATAAAACAAAAACTTTATTTTACGTTGTTTCATTCAAAACTAACGCTTTGCGATTGCAAGCGATTCTTTGATAATCAACAAAAATTTTCTTAAATTCATAAAATCGCTGTGTGGGCGTTGGATTTGTGTATTTTTATTTCTTCGGTTTTACCCAGCAACAAAAATAACAACAACAATAAGAGAACGGTGATAGAAATTCGTATTAGTGGGAGTTCTACATCGGTCCATCATAGAGATGCGGTGAAGCAAACAAGGGATTTGCCGTGGGATGCTGCGAGTCTAGTATCGATTTTGCTGTCTGTTCAGCGCACGCGTAGTGCATTTCATTCATCACAAAATTTCTTTGACAATAGTTGAATTTCCCGTCCCTCTTTACTCTTAAGGATGCCAGGATCCCAGGAGCAACAATTATTTCCTCAGATTTAATTTTTCTCATACAAGGAGTTATCACCAATGGTAGGATAGGTATATTGTATCAGTCCAATGGTAAGATAATCCCTTAACTCGAGGAAGATGTATGGTAAAAGATAGTAGGTCACGTCACAGTATTCCTTGCACGAACAAACCTTGTGTTTAGAAATGTACACCATTCACAATTTCTACAGAAGGAAGGCCTTTCGAACACATCAAATTTAAAATTTCCTACAGCGTAAATGTTAATGGCGCCGTGTCATGTTCCTTTGTCGACATTTTTTTTTCTTTATATGTTAAACGTGTTAAGGAAATTATTCTAAAAATTCAAACATGCAAAAAAGTCTTAAGTAAAATATTTTTTTCATAAACCAAAAGCGATTAAGACTGCTCTTTCGAATGTGGTGGGAATTTCAAAGTTAGTCGCATTTTAATGTGAAAATCCAAGAGATAATGAGATAATTAGAATTACATGTAATAAAAAAATTTACTTGAATCGACCAATAAATATTTAGTTTTTTTTTAAAGCATTTTAATAGTTACTACCATTAACAACGGTGATAAATAACAAAAATCACCCTCATTACCTGATTTTACGGCGTTCTCGATACTTTAATATTTTAAATTTTAAGTATGTTTTATGATATTATCTAAGACCCCAAAATTCTTCAATCTACAGAAGAAAGTCTTACAGATTATGCATTAACTATTACCACTTTGACCGCCATGTTACCCAATTTCGGGTGACGTATGCAGTATCCAATGAGCCTTGTGAACCGAGTTCTGGAAAGAAATTACCTGAATGGATATTTGGAAGGACAGTCGCCGGGATGTAATAATGGAATAATACAAAATGAAAACAACGTAATAAAGTATTACATTTCAATTAAGTTCAAATAAAAATGAGACGACAAAATTCGGATCTATTCGTATGAACTAGATACCAAGCAGAAATGGGCTCAGTGGGGATCCGAAAATGAAGAGAAACAAACCAAAGTCTTAGGAGACGAAAGTGTTGGGAAACAAATAACCAGAACATTTTGTGGGAAAACGAAACATATTTTTAGATTAGTTTTGAAGATCGAAAGAAGATAAATGCGGATGGATATATTAATATATTCTTGACTGATCCGAGAGTTACGAGAAACTAATTTATGAACACACACTATGCTTCACCACTATGATGCACCAGGTTATAAACCTGCAATATTTGCAGGATACCAATTTTGAATTAGTGATTCATCCACCTTTTATGAAGCATAAAATTCGCGGTTTACGTTTTGATAATTCCAACAGAGAAGTAGCCGCTTTCGGATGTATCCAGAGAGAAGTGTATATGAACGCCACTTCTTACAGACTAGTTTCACCAATTGGAAAAGTACATGAAGTACAATAGAGAATACATCAAACAAAAAACAACAATATGGTACAAGTCATTACATTGCAATTTTTCATTTGCCTTTAATGTAAACTTTTGGGAGTGATCTACGTATAGATCGAGGTTATTGCGTCTGGGTATATCTGCAAATTGAATTGTTTTCGCTAAGCCTATTCCCATGAGCTTGAATATCCTGACATCTGTTAAGATCTTAAGCGAAAATGTATTCCACAAATTTCTACTTAAAAAGACAAAAAGTCCAAAGTGTACAACGTACGACTTCCACAACAATTTTTAAAAAGTAGAACGTTCACTACCAAAGGTCAAGTTGCCTCAGACTAGCGGGAGCACTTCCAAAGAAGGACCAGTCTGTCGATTTTTACTAACGTAAATGAAGGTTACGTGCCATTGAATGTAACCTCCTTTGTTGCCAGGTATTCCTCCCGCAATTGCCTCTGTAACCTGGAAACGTGTGTGTTCGTTTACTTTGTCAGTGGAGTGATACCCTTTCCCCACCTTCAAACAATAGAGATGAATCGGGGATTTGGCCAGCGTCAGTACGAAGCTTATCAAGCAGTTTATTCTATTGCGGACCCCAGACCCCAGCACAAACGATGTTCGGGTGATGCCGAATATTCAGCGGATCAGCCAGAACATACGACCGACGAGATATTTTAAGTCACGCAACCCTGGGCAGGAAAAGTACCTGCAGTGGGGAGTACATTCCCCACCGCAGAGTGGGAAAATGCCCTGAATCTGCTGGTTTATGTACGACAGCTGTTTCCGATGCACAAGACTGTGACGCAGCAGTTGGAATGCCATATCAGTATAATATATTAACGCTTTGGAGTGTTTTAAGAAATCTACAATGTCATCAATAGAGATGATGAAGATAAGGGGACCAAGATAACTTCCTTGGGGTACGCCAGATGTAGCCTTTATGGCTCTCAAACGGGAAGATAAAAGTGTTTATTAAATTGTTTAATTAGTTTATGTTGTACTGACCTCCAGTTCCAGAACAGGGTACTTCCAGCCGGAGGGAGGATCTGCCTGGCCCTCAACAGACGAGTTAATAAATAAAAATAATAATGACAAATAATACGGAATAAAAAGGTAATAAGAAAGCAAGCAATAAAACGAAGGTCTTTAAACTCAAGACGATCCAAAATCAAGTTAACATCGCCGTAAATTTCGTTAGACAAAAATCAGCAGCAGATTATTGGCTCGTGCTAACCGTAGCAAGTACGATGACGAGGGAAGGGGTGCAAGAAGAGCTATTAAATTTGGGAGATATGCCGGGATCATCAATATATGTAGAATAACAAACAAACAAGGACTGATGAACAAATTCTGTGGTATAATATGTCTTAAAAAATTTATATTTTATATTTTTCACCGCGTTTGTGTATATGGAGGAAAACAAAAGCCCTAGGGGTACACACAAACAAAAGCCATGAAGTAGAAATCATCTACGTGATTCATTCATTCTTATGGACCACAAGATAAAGCTTCCTGTTTATCACTTTTTCAATTAAAATCTAAATCATGAAGCAAATAAACATACGGTTTGTGAAAGATGACACACTCCTCCTTCTACTTTTCCTCCAGCTTATTTCGCGTAATTTAGACCCATATCAAGAAGCGACATTCCCATGAAAATATTCTCAAATCTTATTAAAATCTTACAGAATTGTTGTGTGTCATGTGGCACAAATCGAACGATTTTTAGAAGTAACCTGGCTTATTAGTTTTTCCTGCCAAAACTATGGTAGATATGAAAATATCACAAGAGACAAAAATTTTGTGGACACCCTGTACAAGAACAAACAGCTGCAGACAATTCACTATTTTTACACATTACTTTCTTCTTGTCTTCTCAGAGCTAAGGTGGAAACCAATTTATAGTGTTTTTCTTGATAGATATCAATGATCCAATGCAATACAGCAACAACACAAAAATATTTGCAATTCATAAGAAAATTCGAGCTTATTAGGAATTATCCTGGAAATTATGCGCGAAGGTAAATCGTGGAACTTCTGGAAATATCAACCCACTTTTAAGTGGGTTTTTATTGCTTGAATATAAGACTAATACGTCCTGAAAATTGTATCGAAATATGCTACTGACTACCATATGCACCTTTTAGTTGAACCCTATTCCATCTGCCCCACCGTTTGCTACGAATATTAGTTTTTGGTATTACTGTTGTGCTTGGAACACATGATCTACTCTGCAGAAGTTTTTCACCATCATCATTGATTAAAAAGTCTGTAAATTTTCAAGTAGGTGAAAAGGTCCTGGAGGCGAAAAATAGTTGCATTTTCAAATTTCTGAAGTAGAAAACGTGCGTTTTCTGAATACAGCACCTTTTTCGTCCCTTTTGGTCCTGAAAAGGGCGTTCTCCGTCCTGGAGGCGAAAAATTACTCTACATTTGAATTTCTGACCTAGAAAACTTGTGCTTTGTAAATGGCTCGTTTTTCCTCCTTTTTTGTGCTTACTCATCCTGGAACTTAAAATGGCTCTATGTTCGAACTCCTGACTTGCAAAACTTGAATTTCCATCCTCTCTGTTTTCTAATCCAAAAAAAGCGTGCAAAACTTTGCCTCCTTTAGTGATTTACTTTAAATAGTAATATTCCTTTAAGTAGTCTAAAAATCGAATTGTTTAATCATGATTGCGATTATAAATAAAATATTTACTTTCCTGATACAGATTGTAATCGTAATTATTAGTCATACTTCGTGTCCACCGGTTTCAATTTGTTTTGGTTTCGTTCAGAACAAAAACTTTGTCAAATAATTTTTTTCAGTTTTTGTTTAACCGAAATCATTTGGAAAAAAAGAAATCAGTTTTTAGAAACTGCTCATCGACCCTGTCATGTCTATCACCTCACATGGACCTCGTTGTCTAGCCAATAAATTTTTTAACAACCCCCAGAAGGTTTACAATGTTCTTAATCATAACATATTCACCCTTTTCATACGCATAAGGTCACTTATGGGACTTTTCATAGTACATTTTATTATAGTTTTGGCTTTGTTCTCTTTTAAGCACGGTTGATTTCTCTTGTATGCAGGATTTCGAATTGATTCCAACTCCATACTCCGTTGTAGATACTTTTTTTTATCTTATCGTACACTTGACCCCAGATAACAGCATACTGACTGAGAACGCTGTATTACGGCTAATGGTGTTATTGATAATATATTCGACTTTAACTAGGTGCTTATGTCGTTGGTCCGTCAAGAGTTTAAATCGTATTCATTTGAAAACACAGGTTTCAAAACAAGGTTCATCCTCTCAGGGTGTGCTGAAATCTTGGTATATGTGATGTTATTAGCATACCCATGGCAGTGGCCAGGCGGGCTGATACCTTCTACTTTGTGAGTGCGGGTTCGACTCCTGCGCGGCGATTTATCTGGGTATCAATGGTTGAGGAAATTCTACTGACTTGAATTGTACTTGCGAAGCTACTGGAATGTTGCACAGTACAAATTTCATTCCCGAAATGATAACAAATTTTGGCTTCCTTGCAATATTTGTCACGTTAAAACTTCCCAATCTAGAATTTCCCTAGAATTTCCCTCCGCCTAAACTGAATAGTTTTAAAAGGGAGACTATATTTAGGAATATTTTATAGCGTCCCCTCCCCCTTCCCTGAATTGAAAGAGTAAAAAATACAATCCAAACAAGACCAAAAACAAAGTTGGTGTTTTTTGAGTTATTACTGTATTGAACTGGGCCATCCATACGGTCTCCAGTTCATCAATATAATTCTCAAGTAGTACTCCTCTTTGATATATATCTTCTTCTATATAGAACACATAACCATAGAACTAATAATGCTGGAGCAGAATGAATTATATACTTATGCTCAGAATGTGGAAACAAATCGATTTAAGCATGTCCGTCTGTCTGTCCGTCCCTCCGTCTGTAACTCGATAACTCGAGAACGAATTGAGCTAGAAGGCTGAAATTTGGTATATATTACTTTCAGAAAATTTGTAGATCTGAGTTTGAAAATGGAGCGAATCCAATAGGCCGCCATATTGAATTTTCGGATTATTGGGCATAATTCAAATAGGGAACAACGTATAGCTCTCAAATTTAGTAAGGAGCAGTTTATGAGACGCTTAATCAATAAAATGAAAATCGCTCATATTACCCCACTCCTTGGTCGGGCTGCCATATTGAATTTTTGGATTATTAGACATAATTCAAAGGGGAGCAACCTATCACTTTGAAATTTTGTACAGAAGAGTTTTGTGAGATGAATTATATTTATATCATAATTGGGTATCAAGTAATCAGCCTAAGGCTGACTATATATTTTATGTTTTGTGTTCCTTTTGTAAATAAACATTTGCATAAGCAAATGAACATTTCGTTGACATAAACAATATTTCTTCTTTCTACAGTTAAATACAGAAACGCTTTTTACTTCTGTCGAATTTTGTAAAAGTGGTGATTGTTTATTTTAATACTATAAAAATTTAAAAAGTTTGAACATAAGTATAGGTGAAATGAATTTTTAAATCTTTTACGTTGTGTTAATAGTTTCAGTTAAATAGTCATAGTGAGCTTATGAATTAAAATTCAAGTTGTAATTTCCTCTTTTGCTAAATTGTGTAAACCTGAATATATTTCATTCTAAAAATGAATGGTTTAGAATGGGGACTATTAATTCAAAAAACGTTATTCATCCCTAGTTCCATGCTAATCAAAACTTTACCTTCTCTTTTAGCACACTCTGCTCAGTAGTATCTAAAATCTGTAAGATGGATCTTTCATACTTGTGTTCTTATTCTTTGTTTTTATTGCAAAGTCATAAAATCTAAATCTATACACATCCATGTATTATTTACCTGGGCATTTATACTGAAGATAATATCAGGTATGTTTTATTGTTCACTTAAAGGAAGAGGAGATGTTATCTTAGAAAAAGATACAAGCAACTGCTGTAGAACTATTTCCTGTTTCTCATAAACACATTAATATTTTATAATTTTTTGATCTTTTGATCTTGTCAGGTAAATTTCTGCTTAAGATCGGTATGTTTGTATTCTTGGGTTATAATACTGTTCGTTGCCTTAATTGTTTTTAAGGCAGAGGCAAACCTTGTATCCGTCCCGTACATTTCTTCCTCTCAACTGTTGACATTACTTAATTTGCTTCATTATTCTGTGTGTCTGCCATTCCGCTTTCATCTAAATTATTTATTAAGGTACACAGGTACACCAAGAAAGTGTACGGCTGGGTTAGTGGATAGCGTATAAGGCTCTTGATTTCAGTGACGTGGGGTCGATCCATATTTTGGGGGACTTATTCTTTTTGTTCTCCTATTGCAAGTCATTATTACTAATGTAAACACCATTTCTTGCTCTTTTCTGCTCCAGATCAAACTACAGCAAATCATTAAACACTATTTGGTACAAAATGTTCAAGAAGCCATTACCAGCTGCATTACATTCTCCCAAAAGTAATGCGAAAATGTAATTAGTTAGTCTGAATTATGCATTTCTCTGTCGAAGTAGAGATCATGTTTCAACATATTATCTATGCTGGCGTTTTTTTTGCACTTTAACTTCAGATTCAGTGTGCCTTAAGTTGTGATTACGTGGTTTTGTGAAAAAGGTGACTTTTAAATTAGAGGAGTATATTAATTATTGGTGAATGAAAAATTTGATTTTCTGTTCTAAACATCAACCGTATACCACTTGACACAAATTCCCATGATATTGAGGTCTATTATTTCGCGAAGTATACTTTAATCTATGTTCCTTATTCCGTAATGAATTTTTCTTTTCTACTTCTGTAATTGATTACAAATACACAAATCCTATAACGCCTTATGGGTAATTTTATCAGTAACTTATTACTAGTAAGTCATGAAATAAGGTATTCATCGTAATTAACTACTTCATTGATTCAGTGTAAGGGTTATAATAGCTCATTATCACCTATGACATCCAATGATAAATGTAATTGAATCCAGCTTACCAGAATTAATTCCAGAACTAGTTCAGTAATGATTACATTTCCAACTGGGTTACTATTACACATCAATACACAAATTGCATTTATATTTTGCAGTTGTTTGCAATGATTTAACTACGCAATGGCCAGACTTTTACGACAGAATTCACCAAGTACACACAACAAATTCAAAAGAAAGCATACCCCTCCATCCAGATGTTCTACGAAATCCTGGACAGTACAAAATGCAGTCAAGTCCATCTACTTATCCCGATGATCCTAGGATGCACAAACCATATTTTCAACATGGAATTTTAACAATGGAACCCTCACATCCAGGAAATCCGCCCCCTCTAGTACCCCAATATGATCCTAGTTATCGTGTAATAAGTGGCGTCCGAGTACCAGGTGGCTTTGCCAATCCCATGATACCACCGATGATTGGTGGAAGAACATCAGATATTTATGGAGTTCGAGATTTTGGGGAACGACATGGGGATGTTGTGGTGGGAACTAAAGGAAAAGATCGTTATGGCAGTTTTATACCTCATGGACATGGAAATGATAAAGTCTTTGTTCCGCAGAATTCATTAGTTAACGACGAGACTGCAATGTTGGCTCCGAATGATGGTGCAGGTCAGGAGTGTCCTATTTATTGTGAAGCTTGGGAATGGCTGTGTCCTTTAACATGTGTGTGCATTCCAAAGGATCAAAGATGTGACAAAGTGGCGCAATGTGAAAACGGCGAAGATGAACACGACTGCGATGGAACGAATGAGGATATTGTGAAGAAAATTAAAATTGAGTGTGAATCAACAGGAATGCACGTTATGTGTCCGAAGACCTACAGGTGTATTGCTAAAGATTGGCTTTGCGACGGTGACGACGATTGTGGCGATTATTCGGATGAGACTCATTGTGGTACGCAGTGAGCGTATAAAATATGAAAAAATATATTAATAGCTTTTTTACAGGAGCCCGTGTTAATTGCACCGATGACCAGTATGAATGTCAAAATGGATTTTGTATTCAAAAATCTTGGGTTTGCGATGGAGACAATGATTGCAAGGATTTTTCTGATGAGGCTAATTGCTCCAAGATAGCGTAAGATCTTGAAATTATTGTTGCGCCTGCATTTTATAGCATCGCGATCTTTTCAGGTGTACGGCAGAACATTTTCAATGCATGGACGATTTTTGTGTGTCGCTATCTTTTCGATGTGACGGAGACCAGGACTGCGCTGACGGATCCGATGAACTTAATTGCCAAACTCCTATGGCCAGTTGTCCAGAGGGCGAATTCAAATGTCGAGGTGGTCATGGTGGCGTTGGTGGTCCAGGCGGTCGATGCGTTTTAGAAAGATTTCGTTGTGATGGTGATAATGATTGCGGAGATTGGAGCGACGAAGAAAATTGTCCGAAGAAACCTTCTAGTTGCACAACAAGCGAATTTAAGTAATATAATTGCATTTTTCCTTATTATAGCAGGTACTTCAATTTTCACTTCTAGATGTGATGACGGAAACTGTATTCCGAGTCGATGGAAGTGCGATGGCGAGCAAGATTGTGATGGAGGAGAAGATGAAAAAGAATGCGGTAATACCGACAGTGCTCAGCCGAGAACATGTGGTCCAGACGAATTTACATGCCGAAATGGACGTTGTATTTTGGTATGTACACTCATATATTGGAATCTTATATACTGTCCCATAGTTGTACTTGCAACAATTTAGATAGAAATTTATTCTCCTTGCATATTTCTTAATCCATACAAAAATCTTTTAGCTTCAAACCTCAAATACAACAAATTTAATAGACATATGTAAACTTTTGAATGCTATGATACTATTAAATGGCGATATGAATTACCGTCAAAGAAGGTTTTGCGAAAATAACTCCACACGTAATTAAGCACACATGGTCGGAAGATTGACCCTTGTGGTATGTTTTGGTTAACAAGGTGTCGACGATCGTAGATTTGTTACCTCCAGCGACATTCGATTCAATAACAGTAACGGGGAGAATTTCTACAAATAGAAAATTAATATTATAGGGCTTCGAAAAATTATATAAAGAAATCTCGTAAACCACGAATCATCACGTTCTCCACTTTTCAAAGTTATAACCGCATCTTTCAAAATTCATTGCTCTTCAAATTTACTAAATTCCTTATTACGTTACATTAGATGTAAAAAATTTAAAAAGTGATAAAAGTGCACAAAACAATTATTTGAAGTACCCGGAGAATTTTCGGTCCAGGTCATATTCTGAAAGGAAAAAAATGCTTTTAAACTGAGTTGAGAGATGGATTTGTCGAATAGTTTCCAATTATATTAAGAGAAAGTTCCATATTCCGGCATTGGTTAACGACTTGGTAGACTTTGAAACGCAATCCAGAAATTGTTTGCCTTTGGTTCCCGAGATATGAGCCAAAAACCAAAATTGCATACTTGGTGGCGTTTTTCTGGGTGATTTGGCGCAAATCGCTCTGGCTCCGCAAATACACGGTCTTTTTCGCCCAAATTTTGTGGACGCACCCAGCAGGCCATCCCCCTTCGAATGAGCCCTCCCGCACTCCGATCCGATGAACTTTAGAATTTCGCCCAAAAAAATGCCTAGGCCTAACCCATGAATTTTGCCCGATTTGGTCGGAATTTTTTTGGCGCGATTTCGGTGGAAGTCGAAAGGGAGGAGTTCAGAGGCTCCGAAAAAATCGCCTCCCCCACGGGCCGCCGCAGAAAGGGCGATTAGCATAAGGATGCGCGGTTCACCTTTGTGTGTGCGCACTTAGTTCAAGTCTAGAATCAACTAAAAGAGGACATAATTAAAATCCGCCGACATTTTGATGAGATGAGAAAAAATTCGACCTCTATGGACCAGACGGCTCTAGTAGATATTGTAGAAGTCTGAGAACGTTATTTCTCAAACAGAGATTTTTGCCGGCTGTTTACTGATGGTGTGGAGTACTTTTCGTAGCCTGGGCACTGTTGATTTGGCACTTCCATCGGACCGAATGAATAATGTTGAATATCAGAGAGTACTAGCAGCGAAACTTCTCCAAAATTCAACCGATATCCTGAGGAAAATCTTTTTTTTTCAAACAAGATGATGCCAGCATCCACGTCGCCGGTTCAGATGCCACTCCAACCAAAAACATTTGGGGAAATTTTATATCAACAGGCGCCAATTCTGCACCTTTGAGTAATTGAAATCCGCTATCGAGACTGCCTAAACACCAGACAGATGACGCACTGAAGTCATACATAGAGTCCAAGTCGAATCGAATTTTTGAGACTATATCGAATGAGGCTGCAACAATTAATTATTGATTTCCAATTCTCTTGTCGAGTCGAGTCGAGAAATTTTAATCCTGATTATGTAACTCGATTCTGTCGCTATGGAATTGAACATATAAGAGTATATGAATTTTCGAAAATAGGTTGTAAGATGAGTTATTCCTGTTGTGTACAAATCTGAGCTTTTGTTGTTGAAGTGCTCAAAGGCAGATTTTACCTCGACGTCATTGCGGAAGAAATAACGCCCTAACTAAGCTACGGAAGAGGTGCTAATCTGTTGGTGAAAAGTCAGATGATTGTGGTGGGTGCGGTAAAACTTCATATCCCAATTGAGCTAAGTTTTGCATCGTCGTTTGTGGGACATGTGGTCGTGCATTATCACCATATAGTCACCATGACATTTTGTACATGCAGAGGCTTTTCGCAGGAGTTTGATCAGTATCCTGCCAGTGTCTTGTTCTTTTTTGGTTACCGCATAAGATCCATTTTTCATCATTTTTCCTGTGTGCTCGCAGGATTGTGGCATCTTTTCTTCCACTTTACGAAGCATACTAATGAAATCTGAACTGCTTTAACTAATAAATCTCAATGAACGCAATGAACACGGGCGCCACAGACAACGTGTTAGTGGTGTTGCTGATGATATATCATATATATATATATATATAACACATTGCATAGAACCACGTAGTAAGGGAATTAATGAAAACACTTTTGAAATATTTTACAGAACACCTGGTTATGCGACGGTTACCCAGACTGCTCTCGGGGTGAGGACGAAGTGGATTGTAAAATGAGTTGTGACCTGGGGCAGTTGTTGTGTCCGGCAAAAAAGAACTCAACAAATCTGAAGTAAATGTAGTTACTCTCGGAAATATATTCTAACACTTTAATTTTGAAGGATATGCGTTCATCAAAAGCACATTTGCGATGGTCACAATGATTGTCCAAGCGGCGAAGATGAGCAAAATTGTCCTAATATCAAAAATTGTTCTTCCAATTCAAAGTGCGAACAACTATGTGTACGATCGTCCCAGGGTCGAGAGGAATGTAGCTGCAGGGTTGGATATGTGCTGAACGAAAACAAGAAAAAGTGAGTGTGCCGATACGAGATGCACTTCAGATAATCATATTATTTTTATAGTTGTACGGACATCGATGAGTGTCAATTTCTAGCAAACCCCGTTTGCTCCCAGAGGTGTCATAACACCGAAGGTAGCTTCATGTGTTCCTGTGATTATGGATATGTACTTCGGCCTGATCTAAGAAGCTGTAAAGCCCTTGGTGGAGCAGTGCAGCTAATTCTAGCAAATCGGGGTGATATACGCAAGGTGTCTTTGAGTAATAACCGATATACGGCCATCGTGAAGGGATTGCATAATGCCATTGCCATTGACTACCACTATAAAAAGGGCTTCTTATTTTGGTCGGACGTCTCCACAGACGTTATCAAAATGGTTCATATGAATGGATCTAAAGTCCGAGATATTATTAAGTGGGGTTTGGAATCTCCTGGGGGGATTGCTGTAGACTGGATTCATGATCTCCTTTTCTGGACTGATTCTGGCACGAGACGCGTAGAAGTGTCAAATTTTCATGGAACTTTACGTGCGGTAATAGCTGCTAATGATCTCGATAAACCCAGGGCTATAGTGGTGCATCCCGGAGAGGCATATGTCTTCTGGTCGGACTGGGGTAGAATTTTTCATAGGAAATATATATTTTTTTTATTCGGGAGTATGTTTTTTAGGTCCAAATCCCAAAATTGAACGATCTTACATGGATGGCACAGACAGAAGAGCCATCATTGCAAAAGGGATATTCTGGCCTAACGGACTGACAATTGATTATCCAGCAAGAAGAATTTATTGGGCGGACGCTAAACATCATGTCATTGAAAGTTCTAAATATGATGGATCAGATCGAGCCAAGGTAAAATAGTATTCTATTGAGGGCGACAACCACTAAACATTTTCTTTAAAAAGATCTTAAGCAATCATTTACCACATCCGTTTGCGCTTACAATATTTGAAGATACTATGTACTGGACGGATTGGAATACGAAAAGTGTATCGGCCGCAAATAAAGTGACTGGAAAAGGATTTAGAAATGTCCATGAAGGACTGCACTTCCCCATGGATATACATGCTTATCATCCAGCAAGGCAACCAAATTTCAATGATCGCTGTATGAAGGATCGTCGGGGACTACGTGGAGGCTGCTCTCATTTATGTCTTCCAAATAGGAATTCTCGAAGATGCGGTTGTCCCATTGGCTTAACTCTTAAGGATGATCAGTAAGGATCTCAACAATTATACGACATATTATGAAAATATGAAATCATTCAATTATAGGAAAACATGTAACAGTGTTCCAGACAAACTTCTTCTGGTTGCTCGTCGAAAAGATATACGTCTACGTCAATTAAACACCAAGTCGACAACCTCTGATGTTGATATGATTATCCCGCTGGACGGCCTGAAATCGACTGTAGCACTAGACTGGTGCAGTAAATCTGACTACATATACTGGTCTGATGTGGAAAGAAGTACAATAAACAGAGCCCATTTGAATGGTAGCCATCAAGAAAGTGTAGTCTTTACGAACTTGGTATCTCCAGCTGGTTTGGCTTTGGACTGGGTTACCGACAAATTATATTGGACAGATCCTGGCACGAATCGGATAGAAGTGTCTTCCACAGATGGCAAACTGAGATCTCTTCTTGTTTGGCAAAACTTAGATAAGCCCCGGGATATTGTAATAAATCCAATAGGTATTCATAAAAAGCTATTTGACTTAGATAAAGTTTATAATGCTTACAAATTTCAGAGGGCTTAATGTTCTGGTCCGATTGGGGAACACGTCCAATGATTGAAAGAGCTGGAATGGATGGATCAAAGAGAAAAATCTTAGTAGTAGAAAACTTACAATGGCCTAATGGATTAGCTGTTGATCTAGATACGAACAAGCTTTATTTTGTAGACGGTGGAACTAAGAACCTCGAGTATATTAATTTCGACGGAACGGGAAGAAACACTTTAATAAGTACGAAAAAAATATTATAAAGCGGTCGATTTCTGACCCTCCTATTGTTATTTCAGAAAATGGCCTAGAGCATCCTTTTGGTCTGGATGTCAATGACAATAAAGTTTTTTGGACTGATTGGGATACGAAGAGTGTTCAAATGGCTGACAAATTTACTGGGAAAAATCGCAAAGCAATTATCAGCAATACTAGCGATCTAATGGATATTCGTGTGTTCCATAGAGCAAGAAGATACGTTCAGAATGGTTGTGCGAAGGGTAACGGAGGATGTTCTCATCTTTGTTTACTACATCCCACGGGATATACATGCGCTTGTCCAATTGGTGTAAAACTGACTGTAAGTACTATAATTGCCCTAAAGACAACACCGTTTAAAATTTCGAACTTTCAGGACGATCTAAAGACTTGCAGGGAAGGACCTTCAAAATATATCATATTTGCTCACCGATACGATATCCGGCAGATATCATTGGATATTGATCATTTGATTGATGTGGTTTTACCATTGCCTCCAATATCGAATGCCATGTCTGTAGATGTTGACAGAAAGACTGGCATGATTTATTGGTCCGACAATGCTGATGACGTAATTATGGCTGCAAGTTCTGATGGTGTCCATCTGAAGCAAGTTGTTGACGAGAGTTTAGATAGCGTTGATGGTCATGTCATCGATTCTGTAGGAAGAAAGGTAATGTGAACCTGTTTTGACGTAATAGCATTTTATTTAAAAATATTTTATCCATTCTTTGTTTCTTTAGATATACTGGACCGATTCTGGTCGTCATACTGTTGAGGTTAGTGATTTAGATGGGAAAAATCGCCACATATTGGCTTGGAAGGATTTAGATTCTCCAAGAGGCATAACACTCGACTACGAATCAGGACTATTATTTTGGACAGATTGGGGTGCAATACCAAAAATTGAGAAGGCAAACATGGACGGTTCACAACGTATAAGAATTGTAACGACAAATCTAGGATGGCCAAATGGAATTACATTGGATACAGAAACCAAACGTATATATTGGACCGATGCACAAATGAAACGAATTGAATCTTGTGATTATAATGGAAACCAAAGGAACGTCATAATATCTAATTTATTGCATCCTTATGGAGTTGCTGTCAATGAGGGTCAAATCTATTGGACCGACTGGAAAACGAAAGCGTTACATATGTTGGAATTAAAAAATACATCCGCCACAAGGATCATTAGGGGTAATATAGAAGGCTTAATGGATGTGAAAATTATCACGGTAGATTTAAAATCGTTTAGTATGTTAGATTTAGAAATAAGCGGAATTTTTATTTCCAGAAAAATGTAACATTTCCAGATAATGTTTGCGGAGATAATAATGGTGGCTGCTCTCATCTATGCCTTCGAAATCCGCACGGATTTGCATGCAAATGTCCCACAGGAATTAAAATGAAGCAGGGTAGCAGTACTCAATGTGAGGAATTGCCTGAGGTAATTCCATAATGCTTTTTACAGATTCTTAACTATAGTATGTAATTTCTTTCGGTAAATATGTTGGAAAAAGAAACATAATTTTTGACCTTAGTACATATTAAAACTTAAATCTACCGCTAGCATCAACAGCAGAAAAATTAAGCGGAAGAGCTTCAAAGTTAATAAATTTAAATCTTTTTTATGCAAAAGGTGCCAATAACCTACGCAACGTTAGTTATACGTTGTACGTTAGTTATACGTTAGTTGTACATACCTTCCTAAATGTATCCCTACAAGTGTCGGCGTATGACCAAAGTCCCTCTTACCATACTGTATACGAATCCAAGGCTGAAAGCCCTTATATAACGTTTGATATTCTATTATGATATCTCCAAAAAGGAGCTGGCTTAATATGTGTGGTGGGGTTTAATGCAATCCTAAATATTGGGACTTAAATAGGCGATAATTAAAAATAGCATAAAAAACGAACATTATTATTGATCGGAATAATTCCATTACAGAATTTCTTAATCATCGCACTACGCTCTGGAATTGGTAGAATTTCACTGGACACTCCGGAACTCCTGGACGTGGTACTGCCTATAAGTGGAGTTTATGGGGCCGTAGTTTTAGACTATCATTACAACAAGTCTAGACTTTTCTTTGCTGATGTCAATTTAGACATTATTCGGAGTGTAAATCTTCTCAACGTAAATGAGACAAACACCATTATTTCCTCAGATCTAGTTACACCGAATGGGATTGCTGTGGATTGGCTCGCCAATAATCTTTACTGGTCCGACACAGACCTTAAAGTAATTGAAGTAGCACATCTCGATGGAAGTTGCAGAAAAGTGATTCTCCGTAAAGATCTTACTGACCCCAGATCACTTATCTTATATCCAAAAAGAGGGTAAGAACAGAAAAGAAAGTATGTAACTTTACATTTATAATGTAATTCCTTTTAGATTTGTGTTCTGGTCGGACTGGGGTGCACCACCCCGCATCGAACGTTGTCTAATGGATGGCTCTGAGAGAAAAGTGATTGTTGATACAAACCTAGGCTACCCAACTGGTCTGGCAATTGATTTTGAGTAAGGAAAATCGTGTTGAATGCCTGCTCTATATTAATGGCTTTTTCTATAGAAATCGCAGATTGCTCTGGTCTGATGCTTTACAAGATCGTATTGAAATGACTGATTTTGATGGTAGGAAGAGGGAAACAGTCATATCACATGCAACCCATCCTTTTGGAGTAACACTGGTAGGAGTGAAACAAAAAAAAACAATATGCTTAAACTTAATTAAATCTATTTTTACTTAGTATGACTCATTTATTTACTGGACTGACTGGTACAACAAATCTGTATTTCGTGCTGCACAGTCTAAAAATCCAAACGTTGAAGAAATAAGACATTCTTTAAGTGGCGCTTTAGACATCCGATCTTTCGCTGCTAATAGGCAACCGAATGATTGGAATCCCTGTTCATATGAAAATGGAGGATGTTCACATTTGTGTTTGTTCAAAGGAAAAGGATACGTCTGCGCTTGTCCGGATAAACCAGACAACAGAATTTGTAAATTAGAACCAGCGTTTATTGTACCACAACGTCAAGAAGATTTGACTGAATATGTGGACGAAATGACGCCAGAACCTACTGGCGACGATGACTATAAACTGGATGAAATTTCTGCTCAAGAAAAGATTGTTATTGTGGCCAGTGGAGTTGTTAGTGTTTTGTTGATAATAGTTGTCATCGCAATACTTGGTAAGTTGGGAATTGTTAGTTGAACGTTGACATAATCACATTTTGATATACATTTTCAATATTTTGGTTTGAGTTCAAATTCTTAAGATTTTTGGGTACTTGTATTGAACTAACCGGCATCTTTACTACGTTATTCCTTATTTACAGTGCTAGTCTTGAACTCTAAAAGAAAGAAAACAAAACGAAATGCTAGAGGTTCCAGTAGGTCTGTACTAACCTTCACTAATCCCAACTACAATGTGGCTGATGGAACACCTATGGAAACAAAAACGAATATATGGAAAAGATTTAAATACGACAAAACACAGGTAAGCAAAAATAAATTTTAAAACAATTAAATAAATTGCTTTGTGAATTATTTCAATATCTTGAACACCTTCATGACGAGGCGTCCTGTTTCTCATGTTATATGGGATCTGTAATGAAATTCTCTCAGAAAAATCTCTCATGACCCACTGATAGTATACCGTCCTCGTGAAATATTAAAACAAATAATATTTTATCTGATGTGGGGTATGGCATCAAACTTGTTCGTATAATTAGAAATGCAGTAGAAATTTAAATTTTACACTCTTCCATTTTGAAGATGTAGACAAATCCTTGACACTATCTTCCAATGCAAAAAGTATAAAATACGGCGAGGAGTATTAAAGTCGTTTTAATTTATTTCTAAACTGAATTTGTATATGAGCTTTGCTGTCGGCTAACATTTTTTCTCTTCCTCTGATCTAAGTTTTCATTTTTTAATGTCTATCCTCTAAGTGAAATGAACAAAATATTCAAAGAAACGAATTCATTAATGTAACGGCGATAACCCAAATTGATAGTGACCGAGCATGGCCTGTTTTTGCAAACAGTCGTCTATTTTGTTCATCTATTTAGGTGTAACCCCACACGAATATGATTTACTTAAAGGACTACATATTCTACAAATGTAAACAGTGTTTAATTTTGAAATCGCGGTTGTTTATTTAAAAAGTTGTTGGACTCAAATTATTTATATTTTGTCTGAAGTAAGCCTCCTCTTTTTTAGAAATATCAGAGCTTTTTTTCAAAAATTGAAAACGTATCAGTCTGCAATAACTA
>QYTT01093858.1:38237-50163 GCA_006980735.1 Dasypogon diadema | reverse complement strand
TTATTTACAGTGCTAGTCTTGAACTCTAAAAGAAAGAAAACAAAACGAAATGCTAGAGGTTCCAGTAGGTCTGTACTAACCTTCACTAATCCCAACTACAATGTGGCTGATGGAACACCTATGGAAACAAAAACGAATATATGGAAAAGATTTAAATACGACAAAACACAGGTAAGCGAAAAGACATTTTAAAACAATTAAAGAAAATGCTTTGTGAATTATTTCAATATCTTGAACACCTTCATGACGGGGCGTCCTGTCAGTAAAAGAGCTTTCTCATGTTATATGCGGTCTGTAATGAAATTCTCTCAGAAAAATCTCGCATGACCCACTGATAGTATACCGTCCTCGTGAAATATTAAAACAAATAATATTTTATCTGATGTGGGGTATAGCATCAAACTATTTCTAAACTGAATTTGTATATGAGCTTTGCTATCGGCTAACATTTTTTCTCTTCCTCTGATCTAAGTTTTCATTTTTTAATGTCTATTCTGTAAGCGAAATGAACAAAATATTCAAAGAAACGAATTCATGAATGTAACGGCGATAACCCAAATTGATAGTGCCTGAGCATGAACTGTTTTTGCGAACAGTCGTCTATTTTGTTCATCTATTTAGGTGTAACCCCACACAAGTAATACTTACACGAATATGATTTACTTAAAGCACTACATATTCTACGAATGTAAACAGTGTTTAATTTTGAAATCGCGGTTGTTTATTTAAAAAGTTGTTGGACTCAAGTTATTTATATTTTGTCTGAAGTAAGCCTCCTCTTTTTTAGAAATATCAGAGCTTTTTTTCAAAAATTGAAAACGTATCAGTCTGCAATAACTAGTGGAATAGGGGCGAGGATTTTTCCACAAAATGTTACTATTGTCTGAATGTAGATTCAGAATGAAGCGGGACAAAATATGTAACAATTAAACTACTATCATCGTCTGAAATTGAATCTCAGAAATGTTGTTTATACTGGCTGTGATCCGTGCTACCGTCAAAACACCCCTTCCCACAATCAAAGCTAAATTATTCAAAGCATTACTGTTGTCAGATACTCTAGCCTAACCAACCAACTCTAGTCTAACCAAATAGAAAGAGCAAAGAAGAAAAAACAGATGGAAATATGAGATATAGAGCAAATTTCAATTAATCAAAATATTCTTCCTGTCAACGAATTAAGAGTGTTTGAATGTACCGACTCAATGGTGGCAACTCAATCCAGAATCTAACATTTAACGATGAAGAAAAGGCGCCTAGTCACTAGATAATTGCGTTTAGGAATAATTAAGTACGACGATCTATTTGACTGTGAAAATTGTAGAATACCATATAGATAATCAGCGCTACGGGATTTGATAATTTTTAATAACAAACAGAGTGAGCGAAAGTTTAAGTACGTTAGAATATCAAACCCCAAAATACATGAGGCAAATTCGGAAACATGATCAAATCTACTCAATGACAAAATGTATCTAATTATACAATTAAAAGTAATCTCCAGTTTTCTGGCATTGTTGAAATCCAGTTTGCAAGAAACCTCACAATCATAAATAATTAGAGGTATCAGTAACGAGCGGGCTAATTATAGGCGCGTGGAACTAGGAACAAGATATCTGGTCCGCTCCCTGAGTCTTTCATGAATTTTACGCGTGATAGAATTTATATATTCGTCTAAGGTAAAAGTACTGTTAAGTATAATT
This sequence comes from Dasypogon diadema, assembly GCA_006980735.1. Lineage (NCBI taxonomy): Eukaryota > Metazoa > Arthropoda > Insecta > Diptera > Asilidae > Dasypogon > Dasypogon diadema. Next base: position 48,460 of record QYTT01093858.1, on the reverse strand, counting down.
CCCAGACTCCTTACCGATTTCTCATAAGTGAAACACCGTTGATAATAACACACATCATTAATAAACATTGAAAACAGCAAAGGACCAAGAATAGAGCCTTGAGGAACGCCGAGATGGAAAATCCCCATTCAATTCCACCGCTTGAAATCTATCGTCCAGATATGAAGAAATCAACTCCACTGCACAGAAGTCGATGATTAACAGTATTAAAAGCCTTCGTAAAATCCAAGAAAACTAAAAGTGTCAACATATTATTATCTATAATTTTAATTTCGAATAGCATTATAGTAAACATTTAACCAATCAGAATATTTAAGCAAAAACCTAGATTTATTTCTATTTACATTTCTTCAACAAAGATCTAAAGGCTTAATGTCTATATTTTCGACGTCATTGAAGGACATCAGCAGGACTGTTGATGTTTTTTTTTTGAATAACTTCCACTTTAAATGCATTCTTGAGAAGGAAAATTTGATAAAAGTACCTGTAAAAGAAAAGTTTAAAATCACTCAAAAGTTCCATAGCCAATGCAGAAATAGAAACTTTCTGGTAAGCCTCCGGGAAGAGGGAGGCAGATGAAATTTAGTATTATTATTGCAAACAGTTATGTCAATATTTATAAAAAAATTGAAGCTCTGGAAATTCTTGGAAAATTTTATAGCTCTAAGCAAAGACGAGAGCATGGAAGAAACATGTAACATTTTATGCATTTGCGTAACACGTAAATATAACAAACATATTTTCTTCTTGGATTTCCAATTCACAAAAACAATGAGAAGACCAATAAAATTCCGAGTATTCACTAACAAAGCAATACCTGCTGGGCGAGATACCGGTAAGAACCGACGCAAGACTTGCAATGCACTCACTTCCGGGGTCAAGAAGTAAATGTTAAGTATGTACAACAAATACGCGGCATATTTATATCCTCAGTTACCTTGTTTACCGATATATTGAAATGAGTGAATAGATTTTGGTTTTCTGACGAAATGCTAGACAATAAAGCACATTTCTATTTTTTAACACTTATCCATGTGCGCAATTTTTAGTGATTTAGGAGTAATACTTGATTTTTCATATCAATTACGGCATTTCTGGAAACAATTCAATTACTAAATTGTTACCATTTTAAATTTAAAAATCATATCACATTTTCTGCTGCAGGAAAGAGTCTACGAAGAGAGAAGTCTGACAACGGAAACTGCATCATCGAGCTTATTTGTCCCCACGCCATCACCAATGGCATCACCATCTGTAAATCTTCCTTTATCAACAATAACATAAAAACCCTAACCCAATAGTGCAAATCACCATGCAAATCGCACCCTTTTAGTTATTGAATTCAAAATTTTGTTTTTTTTAATGATAATAATTTTGGTTATTTGAAAAAGTCACCCCCGGATGAAATGCGAATCATTCCTAATTTAGTGAGAAAAGTGGGGGGAATATAAAATTCCTATGTACATTTTTTGTTTGTTTTACTCTTATGTACCAAAATGTGATGAAGTCCAGAAGAATTTTGTATATTTATATATAATTTTTTAAGGCGATAATAATCTACCCCAAAAACAAAAATCCGAAAACAAGCTTCAAAAGCCAACGACATTAAACATAAATTAGAGTATAAGAGATTTTTATAAGATTATGTCTCTATACTAATTTTGTTGATTTTTATGTGCTTCAACGCAATTAGATAAAGAGGAAATACCTGCAGGTGTTTCCTCGTTGTGTTGAACACATCTGTGGAAATGCAGTGCCAAATCATAGTTTTAAGGAATCGTGTAATATTTTAACTAAACTACTTGTAAAAAATTGATAAAAACTTGTTATTAATTTCAGTGTGAATATTAATAAATCTCCTCTGATCATACCTTTTTATGATTGAGTTAGATTGTTGATTTTAACTTACAAAATAGTGATATATCAGTGTAGTGGGAAATTTGGTTTAACTGAGTATTTCTGGAACATACATATTATGTAGGAGTAGAGAAGTCAAGGTGTACGTGAAAGCTAAAACCACATTGTTATTATACTTGTATATAGTTAAGCATAACAACTTTGTATACTAATTAATTGTTCACAGCAGTTAACTACTACATACTACAACTATAAAACAAAAATATATAATATAAATAGTCATGTTTGTACCATTGTACACCAGCCTCCGTACATGGAGCAAACAGACCCTGCTACACCTAGGTCCTAGGGTATACCCTTCGAATATAATAATTACATATAAATAAACAGGAATTCACTAAAACAATAAAATACGAGTACTTGCAACAGGAAAGTTGTTACCTATGTTTTAAACGTAATTTTTACTAAATCCCACGATTTTTAATGAAATGGTTGTATCTTAATATACTGGTTAAACTTATAGAAGAAGAAGAAATAGATGCACATATCCATCCAAATATTTTATAATGAAAGGAGCAAGCCAATAAATCGGAATTATTGAAACTTCTAAGAAAATTTATAAAAGTTAATTTTTTTTAAATAATTTGTGTATTTAAAAAAAAAACAACAAAACGTTGGTAGGTGTAAAGTATATTATTATGTATTTGATATTTTCGTGCAATAAGACTGATACAATTTCCTTCATTCCAAGAACATTAAATTTTTATCGAATATAAAGGCAGCTGTTGAATAATTCGAGATTATAAAGATAACAATTAATTACGTATTTAGAGCAACGTATTAAATCAAAATATTTTATGAATATTTGTAGTTTCATTTGAGGATATTTTTTTTCTTTAATATAAAAAGAAAAGTGGTTCTCAAGCGAATTCTGGTCATTTACTTGCAACTCTTAAATGCACATCTGAAAAAATTGCTCAAACTGCGATAGCTCAAAATATAAAAAAGCTCAAAATCCCAATCTCGTAAGTAAAAACAAAAAAAAATAAGAAAAATAAGAAGAAGAAGAAGAATAGAAATGTACTAAAAATTCCGTTAGTATAATTGAAATTGGACAATATAGAGCAATTGCAATTAAAAATAAGTTTTACGGTATTAAGGATATTAATCTAGTGTAAATGGATTCAACGACTGTTTCTAGAGAGGCTCCTAGGAACACTCATTGAGAAAATGTGAAATTTCTTTTTTTTTACCAAAGCAAAATAATAATTTCATAAATGTGTCAGTATGCCTTTTATACATTTTCTTTATTATGTATTTATATTTCTTGTATCAATTTTAAAATTGCCAATATAATAAATAATTGTCAAGTTTGCTAAACAAAATTTATGACTGTAAAATATTTATATAAATTTTGTTGCATAATTTGTGGAAATCGCAGTAAAAATCGTCCATATTGGTTTTAGAAAACGACTTTAATTTATATTTTACTTTTTTGTATTTTACAAAAGCTTCAATAGCATATATAATCCTATAAAGAACAACTACCTACTTTTCTAAAAAAAAATCGTCCACTTGTGAGTTTTTATAAATTACCGTAGGAATTAGTATTTTGTAAGATTTTTTTAGTAATTATTTTACCATTAGGTTCATCATTTTTTGTGAAGAGAACAGGCCCTCTCCAGTACTTTCATTTTAATATTAAACTAACCAACTTAAATTTTGTTTTGCGATATAGTCCGCTTCGAAGATGTAAAGGAAGATAATTGATCCCTGTACAGTACACCTACAGTGGAACAAGTGAAAAAAAGCTAACATTTAAATTTTTGTAGGCTTAAATTATGTTGCCTTTTGTGTAGTTGTATGGTGTCCAAATTAAACATTTCATTTATTTGACATAGTGGTCATCTACAAATCTCATATCAAATGCAATCTTGGACATATTTCTTGCATCAGAACACCAGCTCTTTTCCCGCCTTTACCTATTTTTTATCCACCAAAATTGGACTATACACACGAGACATCTCATTAGTTTAAATTATACTACAAAAAATATATACCACATCCATAGAAAAATAAATGTACTACAGGGTGTTTTGTATTGTCCGGGACGAGGTTTTTTTTTAATAACTATGAAATGAAATACAACTTTTTTTTAAATTTTTGTTTTTCATTAATTGATATTGGTTGATAATAACTTTGTATGGAACATTATATCGGTCAAATGGTCGCATCGGGCCACCGGCGCACCTGCACCTGGATGCTCTTTGAACCATTTTGGCACATTTCGGGTGTTACTTCACCAATTTCTTGAATAATGTTGTCCCTAAGTATTGGAATTGTGTTCGGCTTCTTGCCTTAAACCTTTCCCTTCAAGTACCACCAAATAAAGAAGTCGAGGGTGGTCAAATCAGGGGTCAATCGATATTACTTTTGTTGGAAATTTTGCTGCCAGGAAAATATTTTCGCAAAATGTCTATCGTATCGTTAGTTGTGTGTGATGTGACACCATCCTGTTGGAACTACATGTGTTGTAGGCCCAATCGATCCAATTCGGGCAGCAAGAAGTTTTGCAACATATCAAGATAGCGATCGCCAGTAATTGTTACAGTATTGCCTCTTGCGTCCTCAAAAACATGTGGCCTAATGATGCCCCCAGCCCAAATAGCGTACCATACAGTAATTCTACGTAAAAGTCGTGTCCCAATAGCGGCTATTTTATTTATTAACAAAGCCAAAATCGGCTTCATTACTCATGATGATTTTTTCCCAAAATTTTGGATCTTCAATATTAAGCTACTAAAAACTCTTCAGTCCACTCTCGCCAGCGCATGTGCTCATTTTTTATTAGTTGTTGTGTAAATTGAATTTTATATGGGTATAAATGCAAATCTTTTTTCAATATTTTAAATAAACTTAAGTTCTTGCGCACGCCATCCAGCGGAAGTGGCCGGGACTTTCATCAATATTATCTCTCACCGCAGGCAATGTCCCAGTAGCGAAGGGAAGCCATTACCCAACTGATTCCGCAAGTAATTCTTAGTAAGCAGAACTACTTCTGACTTAGATTACTACGTGTGTAAAGAATGCATTACTTTTACATGGAGATGTCATAGGTGGTAGTTAATTGCCTCTATTTTCCATTACCTAGAACTCGTTCAGTCATTGGATTAATTGGAAGTAGTTGTTCAAAAAATTCCTATTAACTAATTTTTGCCTTAAATATTCAGAAGAACTTATCTCATTAACAATTACTGAACCAGTTCTACAAAGAACTATGAAGTAACAAGCACTTCCAGGTTTCATAAATGTCAATAGAAAAAAAGCATTATATTTTTATAGCAATGTCATAGAGGATAGTGTTTTACTTCACTTTTCCACTAGGTACCCTCATTGCATAAAAACCACGAACTCGAACAAGAATGACACGATAATGAAAACTCAAATTTTCACAGGAAAATACATGCTAAATCTCTTCTGAAGGAGATATGTCATTACATGCTGCATTATGTTTTTTAGTGAATTATAGAACTAGTTATTTGTAGGGAAAACTCTGAATTGATAGTAACCATTTAATGAATTTTTCATTCATGATGGAAGTAGTTCCCTACGGAGTTGATTACCATTTCCGCTGCTGGGATGCCATTACATGCTGCATTACATTTTTTAGAAGGTAATGAATTACAGAACAAATGCAAAGTGACAAATGCCAAGCAAATCACAATGGCAGCCAAACAACATAAACCTGGAGCATAAAAAACACCCTGTACATCTACATTTGAAAATACTTGGATTTTTTAACTGACTATCATTAAGGATATAGTACTTCCGATTCATCTACTTTATCCTTGAGGCATGCAGATTGCAGCATACCCTGTTCAGATTTTTATCAGATATCTGCCATGGGAGCGTTGAACCCTCGCGGTTCTTACATTTCTTCTACTAGATATACCTTGTTCTTTGGTTTTTTCTACAAAACCTCAGGATCATTCTACCTAAGTATATCTTTCATTAGTTATTAGTTGCTTGTAATTTTTATAAATCAGTAGATAGAATTCTACGTTCATATGACCGAATTCTTCCCTCTGAAAAATAGATCTAATTTAAAAGCGGTTCAGTATCTACGTATTTTCGTTATCTACAACTGTAATCTTTTATGGACCCCGAAGACCTAATGGATTGCTAAAATTCGAATTATGGTTGTATGTTCAAATTTCTGAGGATGTTATTACTGAGTTTATTTTTTGCATTGCAGTTTATTCGTTGCCCGTTAAAGTTCTAATATGTAGTCTCAGATTTTTGATAACATTACTGGGGAAAAATCGAAAGGCCTGGGAGAACGAAGAGAGCTAAGATCTTTCTAAAATAAACTAGAAATATTTTTCTATTTTTACTAATCTAATAACTATTATTTTGGGCCTGGTGTTAAATTCAGAATAACACTTCAAAAGTTTCTTATTATTTCGGTTTAGTAATTTCTAAATTTTATACCAAGTTTTTTTTTTCACTAATTTTATTATTTTAAAACTACAGTCATATTTTGAAAGTAACAGTGAATAATTAAATAACTAGCTATAATGTCTTCTGTACAGATTTTGAATAAAATTGCCTATAACTCTAAACTTTATTTGTTAATATTTTTTAATTATTTACATTATTTTTCGCACATTTCTAAGAGCTACAATTAACCAAGATTTTTGTTAAAAGCTCTTTTTTCTTCTCACATTTCCCTATTAATTCTTAGAGAAAAAATAAAAATGCTGTACCTATGTTGTTCATAAAAACGTTAGCATGGAATGCAAATCATTAATAAAAACAAAAACTTATTAAAATAATTTACAATAGATACGGTAATTTTAGATACGTCACAAAGTAATTTTGATGTAATTCAACTTGAGCTTGCTCAACATTCTATAAACACCAATTACACTCATATTTTGAATGAATATTACCGTAATCATTAAGAAATAATCTACGTCAGATGTGTACATAAATATTCTCATAATATTCGATATTGTGACTAAAAAAAAGACAAATTCAAAAACAAATATAATAACTAAAAAAGTCCTATAGAATTTTGATTCAAGCTCGAACATTTTACAAATCTTATAAATAAATTGAATTTTTAAACAATATTTAAAGAGGAAATAAACAAATTTCTTTTTATCAATTAAATGCCAACAACATTTTCAAATTATTGTTATGTGCCAACTGAAAAATAATTTTACAATAAAATAATAAAATACAATGGAAAAAGTGCAAGTGCAGCTGGCATACAACAGAAATTTTGTGAAAATGTACGAAAAAAAAGAAATTGATAAGTTTTATATTTTTGCACGTTGTAGTGCAATTGAAAGAGTCCTTATTTCCAAAAGTACAGAACGTAACAATATTTTGTGCGACAGAAATTGTTTAATTAATTCAAACAATAATATAATTAGCCTATATTTGTATTCAGAACTTCTAAAGTAATATTTAAGGCAAATTGAATATTTTTATATTAGATTAAAGATAATTTAAATTATCAAAATTAAGTAAAACAAAAAGAGAACAAACAATAATACAAAATATTATTATTAACCGTAAGAGAGCATAAATTGATAATGTACGTTAAAAATATTTGAGTCTCTTAACTCGATTAAATAGAAATTCTAAACTACCAAAAGAACTTGTTGATAAAATGCTCAGATAAATGTCATAACAAAGGACAACAAAGTATATCAATAAAAACTACTGTATTGTAATACCATTGTATTAACATTTATTGTTATTTAAACGTAACTGATATTATTTATATATTTGTAAAAAAAATGTACGCTTAGGGTGGATGCCTCTAACACCTTAAGTTCCAGGGTTTTAATCATATGTGTACATCTTCAGAGTGTGATGTAAGGCAGAAAAGTAAAGCGGAAATCGAAATAAATGTATTTTAAATGTTAAACGTTGTTTTTTTTATTTTTATGCCTTACTTAAAAAATTAAAACCACTTGCAAATCTTTATGCCCTTCTCAATTTCAATGGCTCTAGCGTGTAAATTTCTTATCGGACTAAAACAACAGAACATTTCACATCACTTTTAAAGCATCTTTTATTTTTTTTACAGGTTTTAATCAAAATATAACAAAATATTTCTTCAGGACAATTAAAAATATGTAACAACTCCTACGTAACAAATTAAAGCCATTTCACCCTTTGAAATAGTAACCTTAACCCAACGCTAGGGACTCGTTTCAGATTTAGAATTAGTACAGAGGCGGATCAACCTAAATGACTGGATGAATCATCTTTAGGTGACAACCAAGTTCCAAAAAGGATCAAATCTTCCCGGGATGGTGACAGATTGCACGGCGACTGGGGTATCTAGTAGGAGTAGGTTGTGGTGCAACAAGAACCGGACAAAGTCCTTCGGGACTGCCGTCTCCAGGTTCGGTCCACTTAGACCTGGTCGGATGCAGTATACTATCAGGAGAAGATTCAAAGGAGGAATTTAAGTTCCTGGAATCAGCTTCAAACAGTGACAGTATGGGGGTCGGAGGGGAGATAACTAAAGATGAGGAATTCGGGAGTCGATCAAGTTCGTCGAAATCAACTTTCATCTTAACAGATCGGCTCCTGCAATCTGCAACTTATCTTTAAAAATGACACATTGGATGTTGTACACATCCAGGAACCTTGGACGTCAAAAGACTTAATTCCTGATTGGGGAGACAAACTGTAAGTTTTTTACTATCGCAGTGCAGTTGGGTGTAGAGCCTGCATTGTAGCAAAGAAAAATCATGCTGCTATGGGAAAAATGGGAGGAGGGTAGAATAAGAAGGACCGTTATCTCCATCTCCCATACGATTCTGATCAACCACCTCCAACTTACAAGTACAATCTTTGTCATTGGAATTGCCTCAACCACTGATAACTTGCCGTGCTCTGTGCGGGATTCGAACTCACGCCAAAAGGGGAGAAAATCTGTATACGTGCGCCTCAGCCCACTCGAACACCGGCGTGGATTAAAGTTTTTAAATTACTCTCCCCTCTCTCCCGCATTGGGAGTTAATTATACTAGAATTTTTTAGTAACCGCCGCTATTCTCTTCCCAACAAGACCATTTTCAGTTCCGTACGCTAACTATAAGCCAAGTAAAAGGCAAAAAAGTATTGACGGGAGGGGGGGGGGGCGTTTCAACTTGAATATCTCTACCTTAGTGATATGCTGATTACTTATTCAATGTCCACTCTCAGCGGCATCATTGCTTACCGCCAGCACTTCCGATTTATCTCCCGTAATGTCGCAGACGCATACCTTGAGCAAATACTCCATATTATCTCTTTCCCGACGACTCAACTTTCACCTCCGTACGTCCCATAGTTATGGGGATGTTTCAGTTTAAATCTTTGCCCCCTCCCCGCCCCTCGAGGAACATTTCTTGTTTTTTAGTTGGCTTCTTGTAAGCGTACGGAACGGAAAGAGGTGTTATTGGAAAGGCGGTAGCGACGGCTACTTAAAAATTCTAGTATAATTAACTAACAATGTGGGAGAGGGGAGGGAGGGTAATTTAAAAACTTTAATCCTCAATTTCTGGGTTAAGCAGCCATCCTGGATGATTTCAGGAAGAATTTCATATTCTTCTCCCCTATATTTTGATGCAAAAAAATCACGATTAATGCGAGAAGGTAGGCGGTGAAGAAGGGAGGCTTATAATAATGGGTAGAGCACGTTGCTACAGCGGTATGGGCGGTATAACCTGTCTGGAAGGGATTTAAAACGTATTGATGGAAATACAAGTGGTATTTGTAGGTTTTTCCTTGCTTTCACAGGTTTTTCCTTACTTTTACACAGCCATGACTTAACACTACAAGTTAAGTGACTTCTCACACACAATTTGACGTGCGAAAAAAATTACCCGTAATTACGAAAAAGTTTTCACAATAAACTTTTAGGGAATCGCTAAGTTTCGTAATTTCGAGTAATTTGTCGTAATTACGATTCTTATGGAATCTGGCCCCCTTGCGGTTATCTATTTTGGATACATGAATAAATTGTCTAATTTTATGAAATTAACTGCTTTAGTAGACCAGCACTTTTCACATAATTATTCATGGTTCATTCTTTGTCTACATTCACGATTTGTGGCTCGACAAATAGGGTGCAAGTCAAAAATACGAATCCCTAAAAAAAACAACATCACTTACTTACACCAAAGACGAAAAAAATTCCTTCTTACTAACTATAGTGTCTCCTTTTTGTCTCAGTAGAATTCTAATGCGATGCGATCTTTGCAGGCAGACGCAAGACGCAAGTAAACAAACACAAACATATAAAAAATGCCAAGGAAAAACGAAAAAAAACGTTCTTGTTTGACATCTTGGGAAAAA
>QYTT01093858.1:18722-33624 GCA_006980735.1 Dasypogon diadema | reverse complement strand
GTTTTTTTCTTCTTCTGGAATCGTTGAGTGCCAAAAATGCCCAGAAGGGCACACATATATATCAAATTACCCGAAATGACGACGGGTCCTATTACATTACATGCCAGTGGCCACCATGAATTACCAAATCGAGCAAATTAGATACGTGTGCAAAAATATTTGGGCTCAGTATACACTTAACCAACATAAATACTGCACTTCCTCAAATATGGAAGGTAACTCTCTTTAAAACCATAGATTGCATTGGTTTTTTATTAAAATGTGACCGGTTTACGTTTTACATGAGCGTTTTTGAAAATAATTTTGATATTATTGGTTATATCCTGATTTTGGTAATTTAGAATTTATCCCTAACAACTACAGCGTTTTTCTTAAAGATTGTTGCTCTCTTTCAACAGACCTAAGCAGAGATGTTGGCCTGCAATTCTTCGGTTCCTGCTCATCGTGTCTCACACCTTTGTATGACGATGGCTTTTTTCTTTTTTTTTTTTAAAAAAAAAGATGTGAAACTGCGAGGATCTCTGGAACTTAGGCCAATCTAGGCCCATTGCTCTTCCACCGAGAATTTTACGTAGGCGGAACGGATTCTACCAGTAACTCAACCAATCGGTCGACTTAGTGAATGCCAGGATACGCTCCCATCGCTTTTCTCCTGCGTGAAGTAGTGTCCTAGGCGTCTAAATTTTTGCGCCAAAAATGACGAAGAGTGGCACAGGACAGGAATGTATCACAGTCTCTGTTTCCTCCCCGCATTCCCTACAGTCATCACTGCTTGAGCGGCCGATCTTGTGTTGGTGTGTTTGAAACCAATAATCTTAATGATGGTTTATTTAATCGGACTAGCTTGAATGTTGAGTTAGTATTCGGTGGACCCAAAAGTTCCTTGGTCATTCTGGCAAATGGAGTCACGTCCCATAGTCTGCAACACGCCCAAGTAGATGTTTTGTCGACGTCCCTGTTCAAAAGGTTAGGGAATAGGAGGTAGCCTTTCTCGTTGCCGCAAATGCCCCTGTGGCCTTGCACCCATAGAATGTCCAGGCTATTGTTCAGAACACGTTTGCATTCCTTTGCTTAGATGTCACAAAGGGTTTCGTTAGGGCTTTCTGTGCAGATCACTATGTTCAATCGCTCTGGTTGCAAAACCCGAAGGTATCTGCCCGCTTCCAGTATAGCTTTGGCGTCCGCCTGGAAGACCGTGATGTGCTCCTCATGATGTAACGCTATTCACACCCCTAGGTCCTCGCAGAGGATGTCCGCCCCAACATTCTCCTCTATTTTTGATCCATCTTGACGATGGTTTAATTGAATAAATTTGTGTCAGTTTGGGAAATCTCCCAGTTACATACCTCCTGGAAGTTCAGATGACATCTATGAAAAACAGATCAGTAACATTACGCAAGTTGTATCTAAATTTAATGACGATCAATTTGCATGCGTTACAGCTGGAATTGGATTGATGTATTACGTGCTTTCTGTGATACGTAAACTTTCCGGCCAGTACTGGAGGTGGATCGGGACTCCAAAACCTTATGGGTGCCATGTGGTTTTCTTACGGAGTCCACGAAGTCATAATTCGGCGAAAAATTACCAAGAAAACAACTTTTTACCTTCAGAAAATACTACTTCAATCACACGTATATTTACAGGTTATCTACTAGAATGAACACAATATTGTCGCGGGACTAAGCAGCGTGCTTTCGAAGAAAACGCAATTGGGCAAAATTTAAATTCCCAGACAACTTACTCTCAATTAAGTAAATAAAGAATTTAAAATAGGATAACACAGTGCTTATCTGTAACTAAACCTGGGTTTCTATCGCTTGCTTCTCCCAATTCCCCCAAGCCCCTCCTCCTGGTAAATTGCCCTAATGCCCTTCTTTCTTTCCGTAATTTCTTCCTTCTAAATCTTCCTCGAAATTCTTTTTCTCGTGATTCCCTTTTCCTTATTGGCGTATTTTATCTCTTTCTTTTTTCCACTTTTCCACACTTTTTAACAACTCCTCACTTTTCTTCTTCTGCGACAATTTTTCCCAACACGAAAACACGCCGCTTCACTCGTCGAATACTGCCAACCAAGTGAACTACCCCCCGCTTCACGTACCGATGCACATTTTCTATTAGAGCCCACTGTTTTCATCGTCCGCCGGTATTTTGATACATTTCTAGAATCGATTTAGATTGGTTTGATTTACACCGATTTTTGTAAATATATTTTCTTAGAGTTGGAGATTTTTTTCCAGATGATAAAATAATATTCCTTGCGAAGATATTTTTGTTTTGTCTTCCGCTTTCTTGGGTTTAAGTTTTGGGCTTCTCTCGTGGTGTTTCGGGTTACGGGCAATTCCGTGTGGTCGGGTGGTCTTATTTCGTTAACTGGAGTATTTTGACTTTGCGAAGGACTTCCTGCGATTGAATTCCTGAGAGACAGAGAACTGGATACAGTAAGTACTGTAATTATTTCTTGCTATCTATCCAATAAATACTACTCTTCCTTTTTTCGTTTTAGATTTTGATTGGTTTAATTCGTACGCTGCTTTTTAAAATAAAAATTTTTTCTCGTGGACAAGTAGGATCTAACAGGTAAATGCATCTTGCATCTTTTCTCCTCTCATGGCACTTTGGAATAAGCAAGATCCGACAAGTGAGTGTCGAAACATTATCCTCTCTAAGCTGAAAGATATTGGAGGGGCAGAGCAAATAATAAGATTCCCATAAAAGGTAGGTCGCCTCTTTATTCCAAAATCTGAAAAATTAAAGATCCCTTGCAGCACCATCTTATATGACGAGACAACAAGGATTCAGGTAATACCACTTGTTTGAATTTGCTTAACCCGAGGGCATTTCCAGCACCCCCAAAATTATAACCTAACAGATGAAGAGAAGTTGCCTATACCGTTTAATGTGAACTCAGCAATAGTGAAATAACTATAGTAGATAATCTATTTAGTTTAGGCTTTAGTCAAACTAATTTGCATCGTAACTTCAAACAAATACACGAACCTTACAAATGTCTAAGTTCTCAGCAACTCTTCAACGAGTTTAGATTTTTGCGTCGTAAGTTTGATATTTAGATATCTTTATCGACAGAATGTATGCTCGTTGGAAGTGAACATTAACGGAAGTTTTGGTCCTACATACGTAGCAAAAGATCATGCACCGGTATCCCATCATGTATGGAATACGAGGGTGTAAATAAAAAGTCATCGAATATTAAAGCTTCTTGCGAGTTGTTCATCGAGTTTTTTGAGCCCGTCTTTGCGAGAACGAGGGACCCACAATTTGATCATGATGTACATAGTTGTGTATAATCCCTTAAACACAGGTTCTTTATCATTTAGTGCACATAAAGTTCTTTTGATGTTAAAGTCACGGCAGTGTAACGCTAGTTCGTTCTAGAGAGATCTGACGCTATACCCCCTCTGATCCTTAAAAACTTTGGTGATACTCTAGCTGTGCCACTGTGTGTTCTACTCAATAGATCTCTTGCAAACGGTAGTTTTCTTGATAACTGGAAAATATCTTATATCACACGTATATTTAAATCTGGAAACAAATGCGATGTATGTATCTAATTATCGTAGAATCGCGAAGGCCTTGTCAAGGATAAACTATTCGCAGTAATAAAAGAACACATTTTCAAGTTCTGCTGACTAACTTTAGAACGAATGCTTTAGATAACAAATTCCAAGCAGATGCCGTCTACTTTGACATGGCAAAGACATTCGACCGAATGTTTCTTGAACTTATCCTTTATAAGCTAAAACGAATTGGGATACATTTCCAGCTTTTAGACTGGATTTCTTCCTGCTCAATCTTCTCAATCTCATAGATTTATTATTAATTATGGAGTTCCACAAGGAAGCCACTTAGGCCCTTTATTGTTTTTTATTAGTTTCGATGACATTGTTGCCTGCTTTAGATTAGCGAAACTTTTATTTTATGCAAATGACTTGAAATTAGCGGCTCGCATATCATATCTGGTCTATATCTCATTGCAAGAGAATATAAATGCCTTAACAACTTAGTGCACTGCTAACGGGTTCGAAATTAACACTAGTAAATGTAAATGTATTACTTTCTCGCGTCGTATCTACAACGCATTCTTCTCCTCGTAGAAAACTGGGTGGTATGAAAAGTTCAAATCAAATTCCTTAGGCCGGGGGACATCCCAATTGAAAGTGTTTCTCAGGGAAATTCATTTTATAGGTTAAAAGTGCGAAAGCGTTTACACATGATATAGGCAGAGTTCGTTTACTAACGGTGAGCCAAGAACAATCTGGATTCAAAACATTCCGCATAGAAACAAATTTATTGTAAAAGAATTTGACGACAGTTGTAATAAAATCATGTTGGGTGTTTACAGATGTTGGTGAATTGTTACCAACCAATTAAGGCGGCATCGGCTCACAATTCTTCCATGCTAATACTATTACAATCATGGTACAATAGGAACTGTGGCCTTTCTTAAGACGGGAAAACACTACAGGTGCAGAAAAGCAGGAGACATATATTTTGGAGTTGTGTTAGAGAGGGGTTGGGTCAAAATTGATAACAGACAAACCATATGTGTTAACTAGGTCCGAAAGTAGATTGGAATTTTGCCAATTAGCAATTCTAAGTCGTTTTTAAAATGGACATTTCTTGCTTGACTTAGGCTCCCAGAGCATTTTTTGTTTGTTGAAATCACATAAAAATAACTAAAAGAAGCCCATTTACAATGCATTATGTGGTAAATGGTGCATTTCATGAAAGATGTAGGAATCAAAGTCAGTCAATTTAGGATTACGTGCGAAAGTCTGGTTTTAAAAGAAAATTCGGCGAAAGAAGGCCACTTGTGAGCAGAGTCAGCAGGTCAGTAGGCAAAAAGTACCAAAACAAGGCTATGAAGTCCTGGAAAAGGGTTGTTTTTCAAACAAATTCTAGTTTTCTATCAAAATGTCCGATAGACGTGTAAAAATGAGACTGTCTGAAGAAGCTTTGCAGACGGAGTGGAAAAAACTTTCAACAGTATTGGCAAAAAAAAAGCTTCTGGAATCAATACCTACAGAATATTGAAAGTCCTTTATGTCAACATTTTATTTGTACCAATATGGATTTTGTTCACTTTTAAAAGAAAGAAAAAATTGCTTTTTGTAACTGAATTGTAAAGAAATAAAAGTACATTTAGTTTTGTTTCTATAAATTCATATTTTCTTAATGTATTTAGTAAATTTTTGAAATTTTGCTTTACTTTGATGTAACTGCCACTGTTAGTGTCATGATAATTCTGTAAAGAGCTTTTTCTTATTGTATTAGTTATGTTTCTTTAATAAATTGGATTGTATTATTTTTTCAAGTACTAGTTATTTGCTGGCTTTTCTATTTGAAAAAAAATTCTCTGCTTGAAATAAACAAAAAGTTATATTATCGATTTTCTAGATTACTTTTGCTTTCAAGATAATATTCAAGGGAAACGATGAAAGAAGAAAAATGAACACCAGGAGTTCAATGATACAGAATGATGGTAGAGTTTGAGAGAGAGCTGAACAGCAATCAACTTATCCTTTCAATGGTTTAAATGAAACACTCTCTTATTCCCAATTTGTAATAAAGAATTTTTATTGTAAATCAATATCTTTACACTTAAGTAATTATTGTATTAATAATTACAACATGTAAATAAAATCTGAACAAATAAGCGTATTTTCATCTACTACATGTTTTCATAACTACTGGTTACATAGCTCTTCGTAACAACATAACTGCGAGCAGACTGACATACCTGAGAGAGATGTTAATATTTTTCTAACATTTGACTACCGTGATTCAAAAAAAAAATTTTTTTCCAGTATAGAATTATGCAAAACGGAATGCTAACCCGAATCCATGCGAGCAGCATCCTGCCCACTATCTTATAACAGCAATATAAGAAGTTAGTTAGCCGACATTCCAACTAAAACTTCATGGTAATATCAGTATGTTCCCTTTGGTTGGAAAATAAACATTTTCAATTCAAACAAAAACAAAGTCGAAGTAGAAAGGGAAATCATTGATGAATGATTCGCAATGATTCGATAAATGTCTTTAGGAATATAACACGGTCTTCTCTTAGCCTACATTTTAATAATTATAACAAAAAGTTAAAAAGTAAAAAATAAAGTCCTTAAAGCGTAATAAAATGCCTTCCCCCAATCAGGATTGCATTTACCAATCGTGTAAATATATATATATATAAAAATTATATTTAATATAAAAATTTTGCTTCCTAAGAAGGTGAAAAAAAACATTATGCGAACCTATTTTCCTTATTAGGCATTAATTTTATTATTTACATATTAGAAAATACCCAAACGGTAGGAAAACGAAATTAAATATAAATTCAACTTAAACGTAAACGTTAACGTAAACATTACATTAAAAAATGGAAACCCTTGTTTAAATGACTTTGTTTATTTTTCATTTCCTCTCTTTTTATCGGCGGTAAGTATAACAAACAAAATTCTTACTCAATTAAAGCGAATAACTCAAATTTTATAACCGGTTAACTGTCTTCAAATATAAAAAAAATATATATATATATATATAATGTAGTAGAATTAGAAAATTTACATGTACATAACACAACTTTTGTATCAACTATTTTATTGAAAAGCGTAAAAATATCTAAAACATCATTCAGTTGTGACAGTCCTTAGGCAATTTGGTTTGCAATCCAATTGGTGTCTGCAGAAAACATGCTGCAATCCACCCCTAGTCAGTTCTGCAATTTTAAATAAATGTTGTATATTTATATGTGTGTATATGCGAGCGTGTTTCGTAGATTGTTGTGTAATCCTAAATATTTAGATTATGATAAATATTTTAAAGCATATGTTTGTTCTGAATTCTTTTGGATTCGTATCATTAATCAATATAAGCGTGCGAATTTCAGTCCTTTGTGTTTTGGGTACCTATGTATGTATGTTTAAAACAATTTTTGACTACTTCAGTTCCTATGTACTCTATTGTTTTTAAGTCAACACTTTTAAATTGTTTATTTTTAAAACACTAAATAGATAGTAATATTATGTATATAGTATAGTATATACGGCTAAGAAAACATTAGGATGCGTACATACACATAATGCATTAAAGTAATGTAGCTTTGTAGTATATTGTCTATCTATATAACGAAAACATTTACATTTACAGGCTTTTGAGATGAATGTATTTAACAATATTTAACTTATTAAACGTTTGTTAACGTTATTGAGCACCAAATTGTTATATGTTTACAATAATACCTCTCGATGAACAAGAAAAAACTTCCTGATCCTTAAAGCAACTTCATTCGTATATTTTCCCAAGAAATACATAAACTCTAGTCTCCTATATATTTCGTTGTAGAAAAATTCAAAGTGTCAAAGTGCTAAGAACCCTGGCCTTGTCCTGGTCTATTCAGAATTCCACGTCCTGTAGATCTGTGCGTGTGGTTACTTGTGCCTTACACTTTTGCATTAAATCCGTCGATTGCGATGATACCCTTGGCAATATTGTATTGTTGTTATTTTTACTGCAATTATTTCCCGTTGACGTTTGCTGTACACTTAAACTGTTTACTATATAGGGTTGAAGATGCCTAGTGTGTTCCTCGAATATGTTCTCCATTTTTATCATACAGTCATGGAGGTAATCCTGTAATGAAAAATTAAATCGTTAATTTAGTGTTTTCTACTCAGTACAAATATATTTAAGTCTCTCAGGAATTACAACTATTACAAATACTCCCAAATGCAAAAATCTAAAGGATTTAGGTTGGGGAAAGCTTGGAGGCCATTCATTAACTTCCCATTTGGAAATTATTGTAATGGGTCCGATTTTTCAAATTGGAAATTTCGACATATCTTCACGTTTCGAGGTCCATAGAGTCCGAAACCATCGTTTTTAGAGAGATGTCTGTGTATGCGTGTGTACGGACGTTCGAATATCTCGAGAACAAAAAATGATATCGACTCCAATTTCGACCAATTTCATTCGACGCATAATTGCATAAGGTTTGCAAAAAATTTGAGTTGGCGGATGTTTTTTTTTTTTATAACAATTAAACTTTCAAAAGCAAAACAAAATGGTTAAATGGAAAGTTGACAGTATGGGTATTTTTGGGAATGAAACCCCTCAAATTTTTTTCACACTACTTTAGAACTTTCTTTGCCTTTGGTGGTATTTTTTTAAGGTGTTGCCTAAGCTCAGGGGACAATCTATGATTCACACAGCACAGCTTAGGCAGAAGAAAATTAGGAAAGAGCAGATTAGGAAATTTTAACCTGACAAATGTTGCCACACATGTGAGCCACACAATATTTTTGGCATGCAATTTTGCTGTGCAACATCCCAGTGGCCTCGCAAGTACAATATTCTTGTCAGTAGAATTGCTTCAACCACTGGTACCCAGATAAAACGCAGTGTCCTATGCTGGATTTGAACTCATGAAAACAGGGGAGAAAATCTGCAGACGTGCGCTTTAGCCGGCTCGGCCACCGGCGTGGTTTTGGATTTTGATTTGGTTCGTTCTGCTTTTGATTTACTCAGACGGTCATCGAAAAAATTCCACTCATGATGGTTAGTTTATATGTTTTCGGTATTCTCCTTACAAGACCTCCGTAATTATCTAACGTTATTCCTATATAGAATCTATGGGAAGAATTGGAGAAACGCTTTCGGAAGCAGCACATTTCCAACAAATTTCCGTTTAAAGAGATGCTTCTAGTAGAATGGAGTTAAACATGTGGCACAACTAAATGGAAAATCACCTCAAAGCACTGGGACAAAAATTCAAAAAAAAGTTTATAAGGAAATTTTTTAGGACCTTTAGATCTACATAAATTTTCGAAAGTAGTAGTGGTGTAATATATAAATATTGTGGGTGTAGTCTAAAATCCCAACGTTGTCTACTAATCGTCCATTATTCCTGTTCATCTTTAAATCAATTGTGTGTATTGCAAAAATTAAATAGTTTGGAGTTTATTTTAATCGTAGTAAATTTTCAGAACATGCATAACTATGTATATAATTTTTAATTTAAATATTCAAAATGATATAAAAACAGTCGTACACCTCGAAATCAAGATAATATCGTGTGTTCGTTTTTTTGTCTCACTTTGCACGTGCTGCGTTAAATTATAAAAGTGAATACACGAAATCCTAGGCGAATGAACTACGTTTCATGGTTGACCGGTCTATTTTTAATTATTAATTAGCTTTTGACTCTATTGTGTTGCTTTTAGGGGAATTTCCTCTCAGTTCGTTGCTATTTTTCATTTTCATAATATGAATGATTATAAAAGTGTTTTGTATTTTTGAAAACAAAGCAATAAAAGGAAAAAAGTTTTTATTGCAAAAGTTTATACATATCCACAAGATTAACTTTTATACTATTTATTATATACCACTCTATGCAAGCAACATTGCTGTTTTTTATCAATTCCAAATTAAGAAATTTTTGGTTAGATATATTAACAGATGCACAGATGTAAATTTCCTGCATTTATACATTCTAATTTGGGAAAACATTAGAAAATAGTCTAGAAATTTACTAGAAAGTTACAGCAAATTTATTTGTAAAATGTTTCCTTTTGTACACAATAACCCCATTGTATAAATAAGTAAACAAACCCCATTTAAAGTTTTTATTATTCCACTATTACTGCTGCTAACTTTTTACGAGCGTTACATTTGAACTAATTATAAACTTTTTTCCGTATTAGAAATACAAGAAAATGCTAATCAGAGATGTAATTTGTGTTTACACTTTAATACACGAAATTATTCTGTAAATGGTCATGAGTTAACAATTTTGATACGCAGCAATAAACTTAGTTTTGATGTAAAGCTAATTAAATATCCCAAATCCCTTAGAGAATTGCTTTCAAACTCTAAAGCTTAATGGATATGAGCTTCGAAAAATATTTCAAACATCCAATTAATTTGGATTCTTAAATTCCATACAAATTATTGCTTGAGATCCAGAAAATGTCCACAAAAAAATGGTCTTCGGGGGCAATAAAAACAAAACTCCAAACCGGAAAATTACACATGGTCCAAGAAAGCTTTTTATGAACCTTCTTAGAATCTACAACGAGATGATGTCACTATTGAGGTGTTATAAAAACTGATGGTGATGCGTGAAAGTCCCCCCCAGCAGAGATATCGGCATCTCGATGAAATGTGTCCAAGTAATTTGTCCAATCAATGGTAATTGTCCCATAGGTTATTATCCGATAATAGATAAAATATGAATTTTAATCCTTTGTGTATCTTTTTGCAGCTGAATTAGTCACTAGTGTAAAATATAACCTTCGTACCAAATTAGATAACACTGTCCGATTTTAAAACAGATTTTGATTATACTTAGAAAAGTTTACCTCTTTGGGGGCGAGACAGTCCAACAAAAAATATACCTGAGCAGGTAATATTACCTTTTTGCCGCTTTTTTAGAGGTCTATTTAAGTATAAAAAGAAGTCCATAAATCACACCAAATTTTAAAGTTCAAAAATAGCAAAATTCCTCTAACAACTGATATTTAACGGTTGGGCGCTGATTATATATTCTATTCTATTCCTCAAAATTTACCAGGGTGAATTGTCTAAGCCACCAGAAAATGATATGGGTAAATTCACAAGCATTCGACGGAGGTGATCGATTGATTTTGAAATAAGGTGCGCCCTCAAGTTCTCAGGTAAAACTAACTTTGTCTTCCTAAGGCACTAGTAGCACTATCTTAATCACCCAAAGTATCAAAGAAGCTCTGAAGGACTTCAAGAAGAATCCAGCGGGCCAGATTCCAGTACATCAGTTGCGTGGATCTTAATTAGTGTCTAAGTGTTGAATTACTCCGTCATAGTAGAAGTCATAGTCAAAGCTTCTGCCCTGTTGACAAATCTCGCTTGTGAGAACATTGCACCTCAGTACGGATTGCAATCTTCACTCTTTCCCAACAGCGCCACTATCAATGAATAAATAAATGCTCTCATCAATGAAAATGTCTACAATAGCTCCATTTTGATTGAGATCATTACTTACATGTGCATTGGGATGTCATAACACAGTAGAACCGATAAATGGCACAGTATCAAAGATGTTATCAATCCCATGCAGTTCGCGCGAGTACTCCCTGCATGAGTTGAACTGCTTTCACATTGAGATGTCCTATGTAGAAATTTATTACTTTTAACATTACTGAGCATCGACTAAAGCTTTCATGCATAAGAATGAATAAGAAAATGAACTGCCAAGGACAGATGATACTATCAGTGATAAGGAATGACCAGTGTTGTGTGTGGAATGAATAACAGAGTGAATTACCAAGAACGAGTGGTAGCATTAGTTCCCACGATTAGAGTGGATATATTAATTGCAATTGGGAAGTCTAGACCGGTCGCTTAGAATTAAGATGTGTACATACTTTTATTCCATTACTTTTAATATTGTGGTAGGCATCTTCGGTTAAGGTTGAAGAAAGGGTAAAATATTCCCCGTCACCTGCTTATAAACATCAAAACGTGCAGGCATCTTCGGTTAAGGTTGAAGAAAGGGTAAAATATTCCCCGTCACCTGCTTATAAACATCAAAACGTGCATATATGTTCGCCCCGTCGTCCGTGTGTTCAATATTAAAAATCAAAATGTACAAATATATGCGAC
The DNA here is from genome assembly GCA_006980735.1 of Dasypogon diadema. Classification (NCBI taxonomy): domain Eukaryota; kingdom Metazoa; phylum Arthropoda; class Insecta; order Diptera; family Asilidae; genus Dasypogon; species Dasypogon diadema. The sequence continues at coordinate 21,966 of QYTT01093858.1, read as the reverse complement.
CCAAACGACAGAGCATGCAAGTAGTTAGTCATTGGCACTAATGAAATGAAACTTCAATCTCTGCTAAAAGAAATTTTCTTGCTTTTATTTTTTGTGTGTAAAAAAAAGAACAGATAACGTTACGTTGTTCTCGATAACTATTTTCATATATTTCATTGAAGAAATCATTGATGGCTGGGGTGTAAATGACGAAGAGTCCTACTGCGAGGGTAGTAGCCATAATGTCTACTTTCTGCATTTCGTCGGAATCAATGCTTTCACTGTGTGCTTTTGACTCTTTTTGCATCCTTTAACTTCTGGAGCAAGACCACTTATTGGCTTACTTTCTGCATTACTAAGTGGATGACTTTTTCATCGATTACATTTTTCTTATGCTCATTGATGTAGTCATAAATGAGATTTTCATAAATTCAAATATTCGAAGCTAGGTTCCTAGCGGAAAATTAAACTAATTAAATGACATAAGGTATGAAGGAATACGTCTATGAAAGTGAGATCAGTGAAGAAAATGTGCAGAATTAATGCAAAAAAGAATCGATACTTATTTCGAATATATGTGATATATGATATATGTGAAAGATATCTACAAATGGATTATAAGGTAAGATGTTTTTTAAAGTTTGCAACGATTGGTGCGTACAAGAAAACAATAATCCGTGGCACCGATCACGTCCTTATACGAATTAGAAGCTCGAAAACACGATAAGAGTTCTGTTTTTGGAGAGAGAGAAATATGCTCCCAGTCGATCCGAAAAGGCATTCAAATAATAACAATATTTGGTGTGACTTCAAATGAATGATCTACAGTACGTGGCCAAATTACTTACAACAAACAGACACAGAAAAAGCATGCAGAGAAAAATTAAGTCATAAAAGCTAGAGGTGCTCACGCAAAGTACTAATACTATCCTTTAGTATCCTAGCACATATTTGTTTACCTCTATTTATAATATTTGAATATATTTATGGAAACAATAAATGTTTGTAAATACAAAGGAAAAATCTGAAAAAATTCTCTTGTTCCAGTTAATTTGACCAGCTACTGTATCTTTTTCGAAGTGTAGTAGTTGAAGGATCCTATTAAAGGTCACTGTCAGAGGTGAGGAAACTAATTTGTTTTATAACAAATAGCAAACTGTATCTGTTAATTAATATGGATTACGAGCGAAGCACTTAACTATTTCACTTTGAGACTTCTATAGCAGGGTTATCAGAAGAAAAAGTTGATCAGTTATAGAAATTGATGGGATTTAATGCAAGGCTTAATGAATCATAAAATCAGCGTGCTATCTATTACTGGCGACTAAGTACCACGGCTTTTAATGCATCTGTTCTGCATCATTTTTGTCTAAGCTAGTAATATGCAGTCTTCTCATTTTTGAAACCTGTTATTAATTATAATAAATCTAGAAAAGGTCGTAAATACAAAGGTAATCCACTATAACAATATAATCCAAACAAATTGGAAACCAACATCATCTAAAGTAGTCACCATATTCGAAAAAATAATTAACTAAAAGCAATAAACATCATACAATTATAAAGTAATCTTATTCTTATTGAGCTGCAAAGTGGAAACTGCTTCAGAAAGCAGATGAGTACATCGTACCGACAATGGTATAGTCACATAAAAATGGTTGTCACCCAAATAGTATACTATAATATTTTAGAAACGTAATAATCTTTGTTTTTATGAAAATCACGCTGATAAAGAGGTTGCCAGTTAAAATGATGAATATCGTCCTACCTTCGCCATTTTTGACTAGAAGCAGGTATCTAGCTCACAGATTTCAGTTAATTTTTTTTTTCGTAATATAGAAATAAATCGTTCCAATCTTTTTTATGATCTTAATGAGCGATTGCAGGTTATGCAGATTTTTATAGGGAAATTTATGCTTTTCAGGGACCATTTTAACATTATAATTTTTCAAGTAATTATAATTTTTAGTCTAATTGTGCTTAAGACTTATTTTTAGAGCTGTGCTTTACCCTACTCTAAGTTAATTTTATGTATAACACCTAACCCTCGACATATTGCAGAATCTTTTGTGTGAATCGAGGATTTGGGGTATTTAACTACATTTTTCACAAAAATAGGCAGCCATCGTATCAGAATATAAAATCTTGCAGATGACTAAATTTATCTGTTTCTTAACAATGTGATCTAATTATCTAGGATAACTTTTGAACCCTTAATTATTACAATATTCCTGTGGCCTTTTCTGATACGTTGACCATAATTAGAGGTGTTCCTCAAGGTTCAGTGTTGGGGCCTTTATTTTTTGTCTTTTTATAAATAAATAATCTACCGCTAATATAATCAGAGATGTACCCATACACTTATACACAGACGACGTATAAATATACCTTAGCAGACCCATTAGTCTTCTTGAAGATTGTAGAGATCTTAAGAGAATAAATGAAATTATGTATTAACAAACCCAGTTAAACCTCAATACATTAAATTTTATAATGGCTTACTGAACATAAGTGATATTCCATCAATTACATTTAACAATGTAATATTACCGGTTCTGGAGAGCGATAATAATCTTGGAGTAATTATAACTCATGATATGAAATGGTAATCTGGCATTGCAAAAAATTTATGCAGAATTAAGAAGGTTAAGACTTTGTGCTGGTCCGTTGCCAATTGATCCGCGATTGAAGTTAGTAAGGGTCCTTATTTATAAACAAAGCGAACACAATCGTTGAAAGCTACCTGTATTCCGAGCTGACATATAGAATCCATTTTGTAATAGATCAAACTTCCATATATAAAGTGGGGTATATTATTCTATTATTCGTGCCAAAATTCTATCACTGGTAAGGGACTAAGACTGGAACTTTTCAAGCTCAAATAAAAATAAATACATACAAGTTACTTATACTATTTATTAAATTTCCATAAAATGGCGTCGACATTTTAATGTATAAGTAACTTGACGATTATGAGATCAAGAATGGGCCGATTAAGTCATATATTATTCTTAAAAATTACACTTTATTCTTATAGGCAATTTTAACTAACAAAACAAATATTGTAAATCACACAGATTCAATACTTGATATACAACATACCTGTTCAACGCCTGTTAAATCTGTCAACCGATTCAGCAGGTGTCGCAATTCAATTCCAGTCCTTAAGTGCCAATGAAGACCACATAAAGATGCTGCAATACTTGATGCTGCTATCGTACTGGCGGAATACACAGAAAAATAATGCTCTGAAAGAAAAAAAAAA
>QYTT01093858.1:0-10268 GCA_006980735.1 Dasypogon diadema | reverse complement strand
CATGAACTGTCACGGCAATATATGAAATTCATTGGAATGACAGTGGCGCCATCTGTCGAAAATTGGTCGTACCAACTCAGAAACCTTCGTAGGCTCATGCAGAATAACTTTGCTAAAGATCGTCACATGATCAAATGCATAGTTTACGATTCTATAAAGGACATACAGACAAACATTCATTTTTATATATATAGATGACTTTTGTCAGATCGTCCAACAAATCCGAGTCCCCGAAACTCTAACTGGAAACTCCAACGTATTATTTTTCCACTTTTAAAATGAAACCAATACCTGGGGTTGTAAAAACCTTAAGAGCTTTCGAAGAAGTATTCCGCAGCAGTGTTCACCCCTACAAGAAATTGAAACGCTGCGAAAAAATTGAGAGAAATAAATTCCGCGGTAACTAATCTTTTATGAGTACTAGCTTTGTATTTCATCAATGACTCTCAATGAGTTGACTAAAAGCCCTTCTCTACAAATTGAACAGGTATAACATATCAGCCCTTCTGCTCTACATTCTACATGATTTATGACATGACTATTAAAGGAGGAGGCCACTGTAGAACGTTCAGAAAATTGGGCATCCAAACTATTCGCTTGTCTTGTGGCTTCCTCTACTACCATTTGCTTTCGATAATTTACTATGAAAAAGCCATTTGCGATCATCAGAGCTCTGTATAGAATATGAAGAACGCAATATAAGCAACATATTATCACTATACATCTACTGATCAAAACTCGTAACACTTTCTATGCCCTTCAGGAGCAGGCAATTGATGTCAATGGCAACGATCTTAAGTTTTGAATGAGGACTTGATAATAACAATGAGAGTTTTAAATTGCACTTAAAATTAAGTTTAACGGCAAAGTAGAAGTAAAAAGAGTCACCTTCATTGGAGTATGTCTATCCAACGAAGGCCACAATTCTCTCATGTAAATTATGTAAAAATTTGAAGTTAGAGGAGAAGTTAGGTAACAAGATAAATGCATAGCAAAAGACGAATTAAGGATCACTTAGGCCAATACCAGAACGCAAAGATTGGTGATTTACAATAAAATTTGACTCAAATTTTCAATACATTAAATTTTACCAAGCCAGCTTATTAGCCAGATTTCTATATGTATTCAAAGACCATATATTCTACTTTTCAAAGCCAGGATAACAGAACTACGCCGACCAGTATGTAATTATGCCCGAGCGTGAGCACGTAAGAACAGAGGCTTTTCCCGCTTGCCCTTATTCTTTTACTTTTTTACTGGTATTGATTTTTAGCGATCTACAGTGATCTCCCGCATTAAAAAACATCCATTATTAAAAGTTATTACTTGTTTCGAATAGAACCCAGAGCACTATACAATACTCTTTAATGGACGATTCTGCCGTTCTTTTATCCATAACATAAGGTATTCTTATAAATTAATTAAATACAGATCAGACCAAATTTTGGATAACGTTTGCTAATTGAAAAACAATTTCAATAAAATAAAATTAAAGTAAAAAAAATTTACAAACAAGCTTTTATTTAATTGTACTAAAACGGGGAAAATAAATAATTACCCTATTTAATTGGGGCAGGATCGTAGTAAAATGAACTAACTCAATGCTAATGAATAGATATTAACAAAGGTAAGTTAAAAATTATAGAATTATAGATTAACTGCTCTAAAAGCTTGTCGCGAGGTTTTATACATTTAATTCGACAGAACAGAGAATACTTTAATATTTATCACGCGACAAGCTTTTAGATCAGTCAATCAACATCAATAAAATGATATGATTTGTTTAAGAGTGGCATAGGCTTGATCAGCAGCTAAGAGTTGCATAGGCTAGAACAGGAGCGAAGAGCTTTGCTCCTAAGTATACCACAGAATAATCTATCGTATTGCCTCGTTAATGGAAGCATTCTTCTTTCGGCAGTGACGTTACTATATTTGGCAGGTATTGTATAACTGTTGGCTTTATAAAATAAATGCCGTCTCTACCAAAGTCAACTCGGACCGATGGTATGTCGGCCATATAATCTCCATGATGAATCCAATTTCTCCGTTGACGAGACCATCGGCTCCGATGAGATCCATCAATGTTGGATCTCAGCATAACTTTTTCCTCTTCAAATTATTCCAGTCTTGTTAATGTCTGTAGAAAAGATGTGATCCATTACGGTGTTGCCCAGGTTTCGAGTCGCGTCTACAAGTGGTCTTGAGCTTTTATGGTAAATTTTATGGTACCAAGAACTCTTGGTGGAACTTTGATTTAAAAATCAAAAATTGAGAAAAGCGAAATATGCTTGTTTTAGTTTCACTGAAACAAGGAATTTTCGAAAATTTCTAACGATGGAATTGATAGCAAATTGCTAGTATTTAAAATTTTTTTTGGAGTGCTTCGATCTGACGGTAAGGCACCAATCTCGTCGGCATGGCCCTGGTCCAGTCCGTCATGCTAATGGACACTCACTGAGCAAGTACGAATTATGTGGGAGCAAAAACAATTTTGCAAAGCCCATATGAGGAGATATTTCTCAAAAACTTTCATGTATTTAACATAAAAGAATAAGAACTCTTAAAAATAAAAAATCGAAAATTTTTTGAGGATGGAATTGCCAGAAAATTGTAATCTTAAAATATAGCAGGTTTTGATTCTATCAGCAAGCAGCCAGGGTGGGTATCAAAAAAAAAGCTGACAAACCCTATAATATCTAAACATGAAATCAGACCACCCACATGCAATGAATTAGCGTCGTGTCGAAAGAGGCTTAAGGATGGAAAAGCTCCAGAAGCCAATAATATCTTGGAAGAGCTAACTAAAGAGGATAGTCCATCTTTTTAGTCGCTCTATGTGCATGGATATTTCGAAAATGGAATAAAGAAGTTATTTCTAATGATCACAAGGAATCTATTATAGTTTCTATCCACAAAAATGGAATCAGCACTGTATATAGCAATTATCTAGGCATTTATTTAACGAGTCAAGCGTAGAAAGTCCTGTCTTATGCCATCGCTCAGACCATACGAAGATACGAGGAAGATCGATAACTGATCATGGTCAAATTATGGAGAAATAGTGGAAGTATAAAATCCGACTACAAAAATTGCCAAAAAATCGGACTACTTTTTTATGGCTCTAAAGCAGGCATATAACAGCATAAACAGGCAAACATTCTGGGCTTTTCTGATTCCGAGAAATACTAATAATGCATATCAAAAACAATACCTCACATAAGTCTGGGTAAACAAGGGGCTCAGTTAAGGTGTTTTTTCGGTTATGGTATTTAATTCTTTCCTGGACCTTGTCTTAAGAGGTATAATTATAAGCTATTGTCATCGAGCACTGTAAATAAAAAATTCTAACAAGTCTGTAGATATGCTTATGATGTAGGTGATATCATAAAAATTGGACTAAAGTTGGATAGCCTTGTGGTAGCAGAGAATTAAGTATTGAACCTAACGATTTCTTCTAAACAGAATTTTACCACGAATGACTAATACTTTGAATGTTTGGATCATTTTAAATACGGCGGGACATAACTCATCTCTGTCATTGATATATTATATTTAAGAGATACAGACCCGCATTAAACAGGTAAAAAGGCTTCCAATTCGGAAAGGGTGTTATTAAAATTGCGCCTCCGCGTAAATCACATGTGAACATATACCGAATTATTAAGACTAGTTGGAATGTATATATGAAACGTGAATCCTAACAATGCAATGAAGTTATATCTGGCGGTTGCTTGAGCAAAGAGTCCACTACTTTATTTAGGGTAGAATTCGAAACAAAAATGGTAAATACCGGCAAAAAATGAACCAAATTATATGAATTTTTATCGGCTTCTAATACAACTAATTTAATAAAATCTAGCCGAGTTAGATGGCTTGATTACAATAAACAACAACAGGATGCCCAAATTTGTTCTTGTGAGAAACTTCGATAGCAATTGAAAACGTAGAGTAGAGTAGATCGTGTGCTGTAGTTTTATAATATGAAAGCAATTATTCGTGCGTAGCATGTCGTTAGCTGGCGTCGATGTGCTCAAAATTGCAAGCTCTGGCGGACTAAACTCCACGAGGTGACCATGATATTAGCATATTAGGTTGAAAGAGCTCAAGACACATGTGATTAAAATTTCATTTTCGAAAAAGACAATGCCAACAGGTTTCTAAAATATTTGTTATATTAAATTGAACAGTTTTAAAAATCATCATGGCCAGCGATAATGATAATGAGCATATTTCTGTAGCTGTATTTTTTTTTTGGAGCAACGGAGTTGTGAAAGCTCAAAGGAACGGTTCGAATGCATGGAGTACAGAGTTTATTCTTCTTCTTCGGTTTTTGTCTTTTTAAGCAAACCCGAGATAAGTAAAGGCCGTTAATAACTTGAAATTTACCTGAATGTCAGTTTTATCCACGTTTGTGTTTATTTTAATTACTATGATAAGCAGAATTAACTTTTAAACACAAAAGCTTTTAATAAGCGCCATCTATTTTCCCATAGAAGACTTAAATAATCCAGTAAGCTTATTAACTCTGTAAAATAACTGAGTTAATTTAACGCAATTAATGTATAAAAACTCTGTATGTTTAGAATTACGAGGAGTGGAGATTTCACTTACAGGAATAATAGTTGATATTTTACAGGTGAATATAAATTTCTTGCGGGACCTTATGCCTAGTTGGCTGCCAAACCATTCCAGGTCCTTGCTCTTTGGGGTTAGATTAAATAGTAGAAAAAGGCAAATATAATATAGGCACACTTATAAGACAAAGTGTTTAATCCCTCTTCTTACTACTTACTACTTATATACCACCTGAGTTTTGATTTACCCTATTAAACTGAAAATTTTGATACTATCACTGTCCTAACGAAAAAATTTTTTAGTTTCTTAACATCTAGAGCGTTCACATTTATCTGTATCTTACCACCTTTCTTTTATGCTATTGAAAATTGATATGTTCTGCTGTAGTTTGCTCATACGTTGCTTAAGTTTTGAATTTGATGTGAACTCGACAGCGTGACTAAAACTTGTCACTTTGAAGTGTTCATGCGTTACTTAAACAAATGAGCTGAAACTTGCAAGGTAAGGGTTTTGTATATAAAGACCCTTTTAGATTTGTTAGAAGGGTGCTATTTGCGACACTGGAATTAATAGTCACACCTGACAACACCTGTTAGTAGACACCTGTTGGTATCTACATTTACTGTGTGATGATGAGGGAGAAGAACCATCAAGCATTTGAGAATATAGTTCAAACATAATATATCACGATTGCATTTAATTTTCATTCATTTTTTAATACTTGCGGTTTTATTCACTTAAGAACTCTGCATCCCTCATACGCCTGCACTTCTGTTCTTCTGCAACATGGCTCAATCCAGTTAATAGTCAATTAACTTACCACAACCTACTGTTAAAAGAGCTTATTTTGATTCATACGTGTGGTAAATTTGCAAACTTATTCCCAATTATTTTCTCAGATACAAACTTGCAACAAGGGGCAGAATGAAATTTGTATTATAAAATGCTGGGAATACTTTTAATTGGATTACCTGAGTGGAAACCGGTCAGAGGTACTCCTTAATTTCCTAATCAACATGCCGAAACCGAAATGAATGCATCCCGGCCTTGCTTGCTCTGGCGAATGACTGACTGACTGTACAGTAACTGACGATTTGCATTTACTCACGTTGCTGCCAGGCACCCCATTCAAAAGCAACTACCTTCAAATTTTAAGATAACACGAAATGCGCTAAAGAGCCGACAAAAAAGGTAAAGCACTTAGGAGTCATGTTAAGTCACTCACTACGTGATTTCTGCACTAACACTCCTCTGCTCTGGTGCGACTTTAATCTCCCAAGTCATATGCGGGAAAATATCATACGAGTCAGTGCGCAAGAAAATTACCTTGACCAATTTATTGCATAAATCCTTTACAATAATAAGGCTCTCGGCTTGCGTGCCAAAGTGGAAGACGGCGTCCATTTGATTTATGCCTTTATATCCCTGCCTAATCACCCTGCACACAGAGTGAGTTCTCCTTTTTACTAATTCATTACCAGGGCTAGAAATGCTTATAGTTTTTCGAGTGTAAAACAAAAGGCGAATAGAGTTATTTACCTTAAAGGCAACTCACCTTTGGCAGCCAGTGATATAAACGCTTGTGCATGTTGCCTCACTTTGTCTATACTAAGTTCGGGACATTTGTTATTTCTAATTGGCAGGCGGATCAACAGTAGTTCTAAAAAATCAAGTGGCGTCACTGAAGATAGGTCCCACTTTAACCTGCTGAGGACATAAAGCTCCCATTGCTGCAAAGAAAAATGGAAAATTCAAATGAGTTATTATTGCAGTATAGGTTTACTTAGCGAGTAATTGCGTTCAATTTATCAGTAAATTTGCTTATATCTCAGTAAAATGCCCACTTTTATCACGACCAGATCCATTCTAACCTGTGTGCACGACTGCAAATGAGTGTTTTCCGTAGATAGATATTATTTCATCCACGGTACGTCCCTGGGATTTTTTAAATCTATTGTTAAAATTCATTCGGCATGAAAAGTAAGTAGTGTTCGCCTCAAAGTAACACAGTAAAGCCCTTAATGCTGGCGATACACCGTGTAACATTCTATCAGTTATGAAAATTGCAATTTAGAATTAGTAATTACCCCACATTTTCTGCTGAAATTAGCAACCTACTTTGATAGCATATGAGGGAGAACAAAAAACAGAATTATACATGGATGCATTTAATTACAACTTTTCAATAGATAAAGCGTCACACATGTGATGTTGCAGGTGTATCACGATACAAAAATAAAATGTTCAAAATCCACTTAAGGTCAAGTTTTTCTTACAGATAACAATTGATTTCCTTGCCATTTTTAACATGACAGATTAGATCTTTAATAAAATCACTCAAGGTCCCCATGATATAGTCCGAAGATGAAATAGTTTTTGACGTAGAAAACAGCACTTGAGATAATTGCGATATTTCTGAAATAATAGTCGAGTTAAACCTTGATTTTCCGAAAAATAAAATAATCTAAAGGTAATAAGCAATGAGAGTACTCGAAATAAGGTTGAGAGTAGTTTACATTTATAATAATAATAATGAGTTCCCCTTCTAACCCAGAAGGCGCACTTCTCAGCGGGGAGCCAAGAAATATTTACCCATCTCCGCAAAAGCGTTCACACATTTCTAAGAAATGCGTTTAACATTAGAATGTTTTGGGATAGGAATGAGAAATTTTGGTATAGAAATATCTTGACCTCTAAAAAGCAGAACGAGCATTCAATCTGCAGAAAAAATTACTTCATGGATAATCTAACATACAAAAAAGACATTTTATTTTTTTTTTCTGATAAAAAAAATAATAAAAATAGAAGGTGTATTCCAACATATGCCAATCGACTTTATGGGATATCCTGGGATATCCTAAGTCAAAATCGTAGTACTAATTAAAATTTAAATCCAAAGAACGTAAGTAAAAATCCAAAAACGTCGAGTTAAAATGAAGAAAGCCACCGGGTAAAAATCACTAAGAAACTTCCGCTGCAAATCACCTCCTAATTGGAAATGTTGGTCATGCTCTCTCACCTTAAATGCAATGACTGTAGGCGCAAAATTGTCGAGAAGCCAACGGCTGAAGGAATCTACGTGATTTTCTTTTTGAAACGCCCTGGAAGGGCAAAACTCTTTTTGAAAAAAAAGAGATAATTCTGCAGGACGAAGAATAAAGCTAAGGGCGTGTGTTTACAGGACTCAAGACATTTTAAGAAAAAGCACCTCATTCCAAAGGGAAAAATTTTCAATTTAAAAAATAATGATGAAGGAGTGATTTTAGGAAGGAAGAAAGATTAGAGAAGGTTTAGTGAATAAGCCAAAGATATCCTGAATGTGTGGGTGCAACACTTCAAAGCTATATTGAATATTATTGTCTAGACGTCATTTATATAAGTGGGCGATCCAAAATTAGAAAATGCTCTATAGGAACTGCTATTATTCACTATAATGACGAAGCAATTTCAGATAAATGGAAATAATTTATTCCTATCCATAAAGCCATAGATTTGTATGAAATTATTATAAGGAGCCTAAAACCATGTGAAAATTCTGAACGAATATCAGAATTGCTTTTGACAACGAAGATCGCTTATAGATCAGACCTTTGGAGTACACCAAATAATGCAAAAATATTGGGAAAATAATAATAATTTATTGCGAAATTCTACAAAGACGTAACCTTGTAATGTACATTTATAACAATATAAAAATTCCCTTTAAGTGAGTGATTCCGTGTGCAAACCTTGAAAGCAATAAAACAAAGAACGTAATAAATAATAAGAGGGAAAATGAAAAAATAACAAGTGGAGCAAAACTACAACATAAACTGCAAAGAGATTTTACCAATTACTAATAAATAATATTAAGAGTTAATAAATTAATATGGCAAATAAAAAAAATAAAAAAAGTAAACAAGTACAACATAGCTATGATATAAATTACAGAGAGAAACTACCACCAACTAATAAATGATACTAAACACTAATAAATAATAAGATAGAGATTAACTACTTAAAAATAATAAATAATACTGAGTATAATTATTAGACCATCTAGATAATAATCGCAGTAATCGTCTGCACAGTTTTACAGACAATTGATAAATAATTCCATAATCTAAAAGTATACACACGAAAGATGCTCTTAGATTGCAAATATTTATACCTCGGTGTGAGGATATTAAACTTAAAAATTTTATGTTATCATAATACATACATTAAAATCCTTCTGGAGTTTTTAACTATTTGCATTTAGTGGTATAACGGAAGTAGTAAGTATTCTTACAAAAAGTCCACCACTCTGCAAATAATCTGGAGACCTACATGTTAACATGATTATACCAGGTCATTAACACCAAATGCTATGCCTAACTAACTTTGTCCATCCAGATTGATCGACAGAAAATCAGAAATGTCAATAGATTATCATGGATTGCGCTTTTTTCATTTGTTTGATAAATCTGATGTTATATATACATACTGGCATTGAAAGGTATAATAGTTGTACCCCATATGCATGTTTAAGTACATTAGAATTCCAATTCAACGTATTCAGATCGTCAATAAAATAATAGAGGCTCAAGAATAGACCCCTGTGAGACACTAAATAGAAATTTAATATTTTTGAAACAAATCCAGATGAGAAGCCGAAGTGAGAATCTAATTTATGTAGTAAAATTTTGTAATCTAACGAATATAATGCCTTAAAACAGTCCAACAACACAAGGACGGTCCAGGTCCATATTATTTCTAATGAAGTCGGTTAACTTGAGTAACGCTGTGAGAGTACTGTGACCTTTTCGAAAACCATTTTGATTAGGCAGTAGAAAGTTATAGCTAGTTACAAAGTCAAAAATCTGTTGATGTAGTAGCCTCTCAGGGATCTTGGAGATGACGGGCAAACTGCTTATAGGTCTACGCACGATAACGTGAATGTGGTTGTATTGTGAGTTTCATTGGATAGCGTCCAAGATCACGCGCCTTTACAGATCCAAGATGTAGAAATCTACAAAAATATCCGAATATCAAGGAATACCACAAAGAAGCTCCGAAAAAATATTAAACTAAAATGCGATGATTCTTTGTTTTTTATGATATATTGTTTAACTTAACTCAATATCACATTATAAGAAACTGTGAAATCCTCTTATCGGGAATTATTTACAAAAATATCTACTCAAAATATTGGATATAGATGTACATAGTCAGAAATCTGTGTTATATCACAGGAATAGAATTTAAATTGGATGAACTCCACTTTCACAATTGACCTCTAAATCAATAAAGAGAAGATGATAATTCCACGAAGCTGCAGGGTATTCTCTCAAATATTTTTATATCTAAAATTCGCCAAAGATATTTCTCCAGCAATTTAGGACCGCATCACAGAGCCTTGCCTGTCTAAGGCCTCGGCTACAATATAGCTTCCGCTCTTGAAAATCGAAGGAGCAATTATTAGACCTATTGTAGGTTACGACTCGAATGTTCAAATGAAAATGAAAATATTAAAGTACTGGAAGTCTTTGACTTGAGGGCGATTGCGCTCTATCTATATTGGGGCCCGAAATGACATTAATTACAAGCTACATAAAATCCGACAGATTAAGATAACCGGGTGACACCTTCCTGTAGGATAACACCAAGATATTATGCAAAAGTTGTCCTACCGGGAAACTCCAAGGGTCTCAGAAGGCGTGATAAGACGCATT
>QYTT01093857.1:0-15091 GCA_006980735.1 Dasypogon diadema | reverse complement strand
GAAATATATATCACCTGTTTTATGACGGAGCGTACACCGATAAAGTGGACGTAAACTGTAAACGTCTACCAAACGCCACTAAATTTGATCAGAAGAGTGATGCTATACGAGTATGTGGGGGCTATACATAAGTAGTTCTTCTGCGAAAGCATAGATAAGGAGTAGCCAAATTCTAATTGGATTTCTATCTGGTTGACATGGCGTTCAAAGACCATGACATTTCTACTTGAACTAACCGGTAGAAATATTTTAGGATATATTTTATTTTATAATTTTGCCTTCCCGTTGGGCTACTATTTCGGGTCTCTGACTCTCTGCAGCCTCCAGATGAATACTCATCTGCTAGTTAATTTCTAGCAAGCTTTTAGCAGGGAATAAATGGCTTTGGTGTGAATTTCTGCCCAATGAGAAATCGAGTAAAATTACAATGTCTGGAACCTTTGGCAAAAGCCAGTAAGAATTGGGACTACTAAACCTGCCTGGGATAGATAACCAGGCCCTGGAATCTACGCAACTTGAACGGGAAAGATTGTAGAATGTTGATTGGTATTCTTATGAGCCCAATGAAAAATAATCCGTTGTGCCCTTCCAGAAGCCGCTAGGCGTTTTCTGTGTGATTATGTGACCTTTGCCAACGGTAGGGAAGAGCTTTTCGAATCAAAGGCTCTGGCTTCAGAGCGGCTGATACTTCTTTAGATAGGCGAGATGACTGGTAGTCGTTCTTTGAAAAGTTGTAATAAATATTACTATAATTCAAATATACTCGATGAATGTTGTATATATGTCAAATGCAATTATCCAACTTCTTTGAAAAGAACATAAAAGGTTACTTAACTTGTATTTTACTTAACCAGTGTTTTCAAGTGCCACAGATGCAAGGATAAAAGGTACAAGAAACTTAAAGAAATCCACTACCTAACAACTCCAACAAAAGATACAATTTCGAAAGGAATGGTCCCGTTTAAATTTACGACACAAAGGTCACTAGGAAGGATGCAACCATGCCTCAATTCAAATAGGAAAGTGACAGCCGAGCTGTACGACAAACGAGACCTTGACATCAAAACACTTATCGGTTCCGAATAAGGAAGGAGTCCATTTCCTTGCAGAAGTGACGACCTGAATTACAAAAGCCAACAACCCCAGTTCTTGAGCGGTAATCCTTTTTATTCGCTGGGATAAATCACAAGGGACGGGATCGTCTACAGAGTTGTCTAGCCCCACCATCTGCAGCCAGCAACGTTAACCGGAGGACAGAATTGACTCACATTACAAAACCATTTCCAGGTCGTGAGCAACTACGACCGCCCGCAGAAGTTCAAGGGAGCTTGGCAGCATGTCGAGACCATTTGTTGCTTCCAGTGATAGGCTAAAGAGGAGAAGATTGAGTTGCCGACTGCCAAAATGAAGGCGCTACTTGGCGCTATAAACACGCCAGACTACCCTTCCTGGTTTCCATAGAAAGTGAAAGTTTGCACGGAAGTTCTGTGATGTCAGAGCCCAGAACCTAGGGAAAAAAAGACGATTCCAGCACCGTCCTAGTGTTTGAGGAAGGAGCCGCAAGGAGGGCGAAGAAGTCTCGTGCACATTCTCAAACTTCCATTCACAAGGACATCCCTGGAGCAACAGTAGGGCTTCCATAGCTCAGTGCAAAGCGATTGAATCACTCGACATCTTCATGGGGACGTGAGGACGTGTGTTCGAAGCTGCTAAAGGGTATATACGTATACATAAATATGCTGCCGGAGATATGTAGATAGAGCCAAGCAATCCAAGCAGGAGAATCAGACACTTTCCTTGCATACAGCCATCAAGAAGGTGCCGGCGGACTTCATAGCCCCAGAGTGGATCCGGGGAGTGGATCTGAATTCTGAGCAAAGTCGTCGTTCCTGGTAGATGTTCGAAGTGGTCGAGGGGTGCATTATCGCATTGTAGACACGATAAAACATGCGGTGGGAACAACCGAGACAACTTTGTGGCTTCATAAACGGAGCCAGATGGAGGAAGATGCGGTAATAAAATTGTTGTAAAGAGATTTTGTACAAATTCACACCTCCGTGGACCCATGTGCGCTTCTCTGCGCCACCAGAAGCACAGAAGAGCATCAGCTTCAGGTCGTGTTCTGGCACTTATCGGATGCCCCAATCTGGGTATTTGCTTTCTTTGAGGTTTCACCATTTGACTCTATGTTGGTCAGTGGGTAACAAAGTGGTACGAGTGGTACTTGTGGCTTTTTAAACGTTCTTTTAGTTTTATAAGCGATTTTTAATGAACGTCAAAGAGCCGTGAAGCTAGAAAAGTTGTAGAAATTGCTGGTGGACACGCTTACTTCCTCTCGTTAAGCTCTTTGGCCTTTTGCTTTTAAGACTTGCGATATACTTGAGGAGAATTTTATGGGCAGCGATAATCACGCCCCTTGGATAAAGCAATGATCCCCTAAAAGTGTAGCTAGGATAACTCCACTGGTTTTTCCAAATTCGAATAGAAAGTAACTATGGAACTTAGTATGTGTGCCTAAAAAGTAATTAAGTAATACCAAGAATGTCCCCTAGAGGCCACAGAGTACAAGCGTAAAATACTTTGGTCGTTTGGAAGCTCTCGGTGCGTCGACTTTATTAAGTTAAATCGCCGATAACTGAGTTAATTTTTGGTCCATCTGTTGATGCTGAGCCAGTATAAATTCAGGCGAGCCGCAAAACGCCAGTACAAAAGAGCCCCTCTGGTGCTCTGCAAATAACCACGCTCGCCAAAGCACTTAAAACTCCATAAAACTGATATCATTGATAACACTTACGCTGCACACCTATTAAATTAATCGAATCACGGAGCTAATTGCTCGAATTGAATTTAATAGGCAGTAATCACGTGTCATTGCACGAAAAACCAATTGTCGAAAAATTCAAAAATCAGTGAGCCACCTAGCAGCCACTTTATTCCACCTCAAGCCTTATTGACCGCTGGCATCATCCCGTCCCCACTTCGGACAATATTTGTACAAATGGTCCGTTCGCGATGGATAGATGGATGGATGGATTGATGTCCGACCCCACGTACATTGAAGGCTTTGGGCGGCAGGAGGGTGGCATTCACTAAACGTGTGGCTTGTCGTGTACCTACTGTTGAAACTGTCGAAAGCCGGTGCAACAGAGGACTGCACCCGAAAACATATCATCACAGTATAACGTGCTGCATCCTCATTCATCCCGAGTGCAGTTCTAAGTGACTTTTTTCGCGCACCGGTTGCGAGGGCGCGTTTTATGCAGATGCACAATCATCCAACAAGCCAAACATACCTCAACACTGTTTATGGGAAAATACCCAGCTCCACTATAATGCCAACCAGTGTGACCACAAATTTGGGGTTTGGGTAACATTTCGCGTATTTTGTGTGCACCGCACTGCATTTTGCAATATTAAGCAACAGTCGAGGGTTGCGTCGCTACACGTAAAAATGCACTTTAGAGCACCGTCGTCGTAGGAATTTTTTCCCAGCCTCTCATGGTTAAATCACTCGATAAATATGCTACCATGCGAGCCGACTGGTGCACCGCACTTCGGCATAATGCATCCCTCGTGTGGAGTGAGGAGTACTGTATGGCTGCGTTAGCTGAGCGTTTGTTCACACGTAGCTCGAGCACCTGTGGAAGCCAAAAGTGCACATGCAAGAGTAATTAACTCGTTTAAGAGTGTGGAGCGTTTTGTAAACAGGTGGCACGCATTCAGGTGCTAAAGTGTAAAGTGATTGATCGAAAGAATCGGTATAGTTTTGGACGGAAATGTAGACTGGAGCGACCAACTTACTCTAAATCTTGAGTGTGCTCTTTCTTTCTTTTAATTATATTACAGGATTAAGTCAGAAAAAATCTTTAAGGGTACTGCAAAGAAGGAGTGTCCACGTTCTTATCCTCTTCCACTTTTAACAACTTCTTCTCATGCATTGACTCGACAATAAGTTTATTTTATATTATAAAAATTATGTACCTGAGGTCCAAAAGAGTTAGAAATCGCAAGCTCAAGGCTAACATTTAGAGGTATCTCAGTGAGTGGAACTTTCACTTTACTAAAATGTTGGATGGATCCCGAATCCATTGAATATGTCCAATTCTAATTCTGACCTGAACGTAGAGATAATAAAAGATCCTTTTTGTTTTTTGTTTTCTACTCTTGACAAATTGTACGCTCTTATATAATATATATAATATTATTCAAAAAACTAGCACCCATACGCCGTTGGCCGAGCGGCCTGAGGCGCACGTCTGCAGATTTTCTTCCCTGTTGGCGTGGGTTTCAATCCTATACAGGACATGGCGATTTATCTGGGTACCAGCGGCTGAGGTAGTTCTACTGACGAGAATTGTACCTGTGATGCCATTGGGATTGTCGTACAGTAAAAATTCCATACCAAAAATTGTGGCTTACTCGCAACATTTGTCAGGTTAAAATTTTCCTTTTTTTATCTTCATATTAGCTCGTGTAAATTTACTGTTGGTTGTTGTAAATTGCTTATTTGTTATAATTTATCGATGAGAATCCATCTTATTGTTATTGACTACTCAATTTTATTATCATAAATAATACTGGAATTAGCTAAACATGCGATCTGATGATATAGCAATGACGACCTTTGCGTATAGAGCGTACTAAACTTCATAATACTAGAAATCCGAGTTATTAGCTTGAAAATTATAAAATGAAGGTTGTCACAGCGGCTATTGCATACTGGAAATCCATAGATCATATATTTCAGTTATTACAGTTAGTGCAATCTTGCAAAGGCTTTCAATGGAACTATCACATAAGTCATGAGTAAAAACAGTTGTTAACTGACTGTGTCTGGGGAAAAGGAGCATTCATGCCTGGGAATGTATGATCTCATGGTCTAGCCGGACATACGGGCGTTACTCTTTGGGGCCACCAAGACGGAAGAACTTTAATTCGAATAATGAGTATATTATGACAACACTTAGACCTTGATTGATTGATTAAGTGTCTCGATTATTTTGAATCGGTTCACTGACCTTACCACCAACTAAAGAAATCAGTACTATTTGAACAGGATTGTGAATTTATCCATGATAATGCTATTGTCAAATCAAACTTTACCTTCTTGATGAGTTCAGCAGAAAGTTCCATTGTCCATAATCCCAGGCGGGACAATGTGATTTTTCGTAGTGGTGCTACTCTCGATTCGTGATTTGTGATTGGGATATCAATTTTGTAAAATTGTAAACACATGTCTAGGAACCTGTATGTTCTTTAAGGCCTTCAAGTTTTCTCGAAATTTGATTCACTTTGTGTGAGTTTCTAGAGGAAGAGCTACATCCCAAACAAGCTTTAGCTTGTCGCTGTCATCAGTCTTGCAGGAGTAATTTGGCTGTATCAATCCAGCAATTTATATAGCTGGCCATGCACGATAGGAATTTCCGCCGAAATTAGCCCCTCCCGGATCAGATCTCCGGGCCAGATCTGCTCGTTAGTGCTTGTAGGTATAATTCCGACCACTCGAACAGATCCATCGGAACGAATTCTGAGTCCGTACATCGGATCTGGTCCACGGATCAGTTCTATCCATGTATGGCCAGCTGATGGGCTAAACAGACAGGCAATATCTGACGATAATTCTTTTTATTACTCTTATCTGCTCAGTCCAATTGATTTTCACCCAGAAGTGGTTTGACTTAGGTAACCATATTAAACGCAAAGTTTTTATTATTTCTTCAGTCACTTGTGAGAAATGAAGCTAAATTTCTTGGTATGCTAGTGGTATATGCTGTAGAAGCCTTGGATGGCATTTTATTTTTACAGGATAGATATAAGTTGAGCTTGGGTTTCGATGGCAGTAGTTAAAGAAATCTGCAATCTTCTGGCTGCAGCAGGATCTGTATACATATCTTTTTTATGTCTGCAGTGAAGGCGTAATGTGGAATACGAAATCGCAGCAATATGGAAAATAGGTTACCTTGCACCGTCGATCCATTGTACAAAATATCGTTGAATGGTATGTTGAATGTTTTAGCTGACGCTTCAAAGACTACGCTTAATTTTGCGGTGCTGTTGTTGGGTTTTAGGACGCTATGGTGAGTTAGGTAGTGTGGTGATCCAATATTTTTGATATCCACTTCTTTCATGTGTCCTAGGATGAGATATTTCCTCATAAATTCAACATACTGTCCCTTCAACTCATTATCCTTGGTAAATCTTTTTTCCAATGAGAAAAATCTGTAGAGAGCAATGTCCTTGGAATCTCCTAACCCCCTAGGATCATCGGAAAATAGTAGACTTACTATATATCGTCCGTCGATGCGCCTTTGTGTCGTTTGTTTGAAATGAGTTTCACATTTCCTTTCGGTTGATGTATACTTGAAACTGCTGGGGACAATTTCTTCTAACCGCCAGAATACTCTTTTCTCTTCAAATTACACATGCCGCAGTAGGCAGAGACATCTTCTTAATTTTATTTATTTATAATTTTTTTTTAAATTTTATTTAAATGTGTCTCAACGAAAACTGAGCATATTCTTCCTTATGAACCAGAAAACGTAAATTTCTCTAACGCAATACCATCTGCATTACCCTGCCATATGTTACCCTTTGCTTTACTATGTCATTGATGCTGGCAACTTCTGTTATTCTTCGATGAAATTATTCATTATAGTGTTCATCAATAGCTCGATTTCATGGGTAGTTAGTCGTGCTTTCAAATAGCTTGGGCTATTTGGTAAGGGTTACAACCTTTACTGTCGTTGTTACGTTTTCCATTTATGTAGTTTTCCAACGTATCATTTAAAGTCGGTCAATACCGAGGCCTGCAAAGAGAACTAAATCTTCGCGAATTTATAAAACAGTTCATTAGAATTCAAAATCTCGCAATTCTTTAGTCCCAATAACTGATATCTTAAGAGAATTCAGTTTTCTGCGAAATTGCTAACCATTATAGGCTGTAGGCTGTAGCACATGATAACTGAATGAAGGTCGAAGAATTATCTCAAAGGCATTATTAACTTTACAATCGTAATAATTAAGGCACCATAAAAAAATGAACCCAGGTTTTTATTACAAATTCGTCGAATAATAGCTCATACATTAGAGCTAAAGTGCAAATTATATTTCTCGTTTTAAAAATCGCAATGAAATGACGAAAGACGTTACTAGCAATTGTCGGTAAATTGAATATTAAATAGAAAAAAAGAGAAATATTCCAGAGCTTACGTTGTATAGTATGAAAATGAGCCAAGCAGCGAAATCAAATCCATCTGATATACACACAGCCGGAGGGAAATTTCAATGAGAATATAATAACAATAATAGAAATAGAAAAAAAACTCAAGTTTTACTTATGTAAAAAGATAAGTCTCGAAGTTGAAGGTGGGTATCTCTGCCACATCAGAGCTCGCTCCGTCTCTAAACAATAACAGGAAGGGAACAATGCTGCGTCAATGTCAGTCACTTTGAAATATAGAGCGGTCCCACAATAATTTTTATGTTTGCTGATGGTAATAATGCGTTTCGTATCGTTCCGACAATGGAAGGTAATATCGAATTTTTATAATAATAAAAAAGAATGACGGGGAATTATTACCGCTTTTGTCGTTCCGTTTGCAACAGTGACACAGAGGAATTATGGAGATTACTATTGCTATTGCTAATGCTATTGCTATTGCTACATGCTCCGCATATGAGGGCATGTGAAAGTATCATACGAGCAGCATGAACATTGAACACGGCAACATTTGTTGTTTGCAGTGCCAGACCTTAACAGTTGCTGAGAAAATATCATGTAAATAGTCGAATTCAAGAAATATGACTAGCATAAGGCAGACATGATTACCGCATACAGATTAAACCGTGAAAACTAAACATTTATGCAGTTGGATACCTTTTCTCTCTTGCTACGTCTGGCAGCGACTTTTAACTTACTTCATTCAATGTACAATTTTCTAAGAAATCTTTTTTGTTCTCATTCGTTTCGGGTTGTAATTTCTTCGTTATTTTTATTGTTGCATGGCTATTAAAAGCGGTGCAAGAATGAGATTAGTGTAAATCGGGTTAATGACTTCGAAAATTGGTAGGCTGCTGGAAATTATCCATTCATATATAGTTTTATCAGTTGAATTTGATTCGGAGAAGAAAGCATCCGTTTAAGCCTATATTTCCGGAATAAATACCAGATACAATGTTAATAACTCAATTTCTCAGTAAAGTTGACTATGCTTTTTATATACTTTTTTTTATATAAAGTTGTTAATTTAACGTTAAACCACTTTATAAATATCATTTATTTTTTTTTATTTATTTATTAAATAAGGATACAACCATATACAATTAAGATGGGAATCTTTTTAAGATGTACAGATCAATGAATGAAGAAAAAAATAGGAATAGAGAATACTTAAAAAGAAATAAAAACTATAAGTAATGCATATAGAAAAGAAAGCAAAAAAAATATATTTTAGTAAAATATGAACTAGTGATCAATTAAAGGATTAGTTGAAGCGAAATAGTTAATTACCATAGATTTAAAGGATTTGAGCGAGCTAGACCAGACAAGCAGTCGAGAGTTTAGATGATCCTGGAGACTACAGCCATAGATCGAATGAGCATACGGCGAAATGTGGTCATATCGGCTGAGGTTGAACACAAATCGTAAAACTGAATTGAAACATAGGGATAATTTTTGATGGTTACGGTAGGTAGTTAAAACTTGGGAAATCAGTGCGCGAACCAGGAATAACCTTAAGGATACGATGGTGAAGTGGCTGGTGGCCCAGAGTGAACGGGGAGTGCCATAAATTTTCCGAGTTATATAGGAAATCTGATCATCCCACGTAAGTGTGCTATTAAAAATCACTCCCAAATTTCTGACGGAATCAACAAATGGTACCGTCTCGCCGTTAATTAAGAATTACTTAAGTTTTTTGCGGTGAATAATTAGGCTTTGTGACTTGCCACGGTTAAGGTCCAATTTGTCAGAGATGCACCAATCAGCAATTGACTCAAGGTCTTCATTCAGGCGGCTGATGCAATCTTCGATTAAACCGAGAGGTCTTGATAAAAACAATTGCGCATCGTCCGCATACAGATACAGGCTCACAAAGGAGAGGCAGTCAAATATGTCATTAATAAACATAGAAAACAGTAATGGGCCAAGAATGGAACCCTGCAGAACACCCGAGGTTATTGGAAGAGGGTTCGAGTAAATCCCATTGGAAAAAACACCTTGCATCCGGTCGCTGAGGAAACTAGATATAAAACGGGCTGCCTGTGTCGAAAAATTGAAATTGGTAATAAGTTTCCTACAAAAATTACACAACAATAGATTAATTAGTCTTTAGTTTGGTTGTAATATTATTCTAAATGCTTCCAAAATATAAAAATAAAAATTTCAAAGTTATCTAAAAGTTTTCGTTGGAAAACATTTTTTTTTCTCAGAGATTATTATTTCAATGTTAATTTTAATGCTAAAGTTTGTGAGGAATATAACGCTGATTATACAAAAAAAAAATCAAGTGGATATATTCAAAAACAAAGAAGTTAGAGTGTTTCCCGTCCCCCAAAACAAGAAAATCTTAGCTTTTGGGAAAATGAAAAAAAACTGAAGACACTTTACACTGCACAAACTGTGCTAGCTTTTATTATAATATTCCATCAAAAATATTTTTCACCTTACTACAAGTTCTTAGAATTCTCCAGCACCAGATGTAAGTCCATCTTATATTATATATTTATTATATTATTATTATATGACTGCTGTGGTGTTCTAAACTCAGGTAAAAATGTTAGAACGAAGCGCTGTCCCATTAGCATAAAACATGAGGAAAATAATATTTTAGTGGAAAAAAATACACAGAAGGGTTTAGAAAACACTGCTTACATACTAAAAACTTAAAACAAAATTGAAATTTTTGAATTTTTTTGGGTGAATTGCCTCCTTAAACAAAGCATAATTGTCTTCGTTTTTGAAACTATATAAGAAAAGGCTTGGTGAAATACAAATTAAATTTTATTTTCAGACTCTACGCTAGTAAGTAACTAAATTAGAAATACAAAAACATAGTGGATAACAAATAATATTACATAATTTTAAGCTACCAGTAGAGGAAAGTTTTCAAATATGGAATACCATTTGGTTTTCGTGTTATAAAAAAAAGATATTGTAAATCAAAAACTTTTATTCTCATTTATTATCAGTCATACAGTTGCGCTTAACTAATTGACAGTTTTGTCTTACATAGATTAATTTAAAATAAAAAATTCTTGGTATCTAGAATTAGTTTACATCTCAACAATCTAAGTTCTTTGAACTTAAGGAGTATTCCTATTCTGACGAACCGCAAAAAGGTAATTTTTGGGAAATTTTCCCCAAAAAAAATTAGGAGTAAATTTAATTAAGTTTAAACATTTTTGTACTTGCCAATCAATGTTTTCATAATACATTCAAAACGTGCAAGTCTACAATTCTATTCTAACAAGTACTTGTTCAACAAGTATTTGTAAATTGTGTAGACTTGTAAGGGATCCGAAATTTTCCTTGGACTTGTGAATTAATTGTACAAGTCAAACTTATTTAGCATTACTGAACAATCTGCATAATGTATGAATTTAATTATTTTATTGCAATTTTCAATAAATTTAAAAGAAAATTTTATGAAAAAAATGGAAAAACGCACCTGATGGAACTCAGATTTCCAAAATCAAAATTGAGAAATTTTTTCCTTTGTTTAAGTTCCATTAAAAGCAAAATTCTGAAAGTGGAAATAGCTAGCAAAATGTCAGCTTTTAAACAAATTTCAGGAACGTTTCGATTCGACGGTAAGACGAACTTTTCATCAGGCTGATAAAAGGTAAGACGAACGAATCCACACACATGCGAATATGTTAGTATTTCGCAAAAAAGCCGATTATCAGGACCTTTCAACTATCAACGCTTTAACAATAATAGATATTTTAAATTCCTATGGGGTCATATGGGGATGCATTAGATGACAAATTTACGGTGAAGAATGTAGTTTATGCAAGATGGCACTCAAGCCCATTTCTCACTTTTGGTGTGCAACTTTTTTAATGAAATCTATGGTCCAAGGTGGTTTGGCCGTGGCGGACCATATTCCTGGCCAGCACGATATCCTGATCTGAAACCATGAAATTTTTATTTATGGGATTTCATCTCAAAGATTTTGTGTATCGAACTCAAATAACATCTGCCGATGATTTATAAGAAAAAATTTTTGAAGCACACTTGCGCACAAAGGAAGAAAGTAGACTCGGGTTGAAAGTATCCTGAAAAGATCTTTAATTTCCAGAAGTATGCATCCTGCGAATGCGGACCTACATAGAACACTTATTGTAAAAAGTCAAAAAGAGGAACTCAACGTTGAAGGCACTTAGAACAAAAGTGGAATGAGGATCCCTCAAAGGATTATGGGATTTCCAAAAGTAATCAATTATTTGCAAAGAGATAGTGTTTGATTTATTCTACGTGGATGCTACAAATGTTCTCTGATAGTTTTCAGTATAGCAAATGGTGAGTTAAATGTTAAACTTTGAATTCCTCTGGCGGACTTTGTATCTTCCGAATATCATAAAAAGATCGTAATTGTATATTGCTCAAAATCAAAATCTATATCGCAGCCTGATCCGTGATTGAGTATACGGAATTTATCAAGAAAGCCTGAGTTCTTCACCTGTTCCCCATTCCAACAGGAAAAATGTGAACAATAGGGCATGCTTCCCGGAATGCGTTATTCAAAATTGATGTTATTACCTCCGGATGTAGCTACCATCCTTTTCTTTCAGATTCCCCTTCCTCCTTCCCCTTCAGTGTATTTTGCAACATCCCTGTTCCGAGAAATTCTTCCAGTTTTCCTCTCCATTTTTCTTCTTTATCTATATTCCACTGCAATACCTTAAAGCCTAAAAAACAATCTAAGCTGCTACAATATACGTTCCAGATGCTTCACATGCTTCATGGTTCATCGTTTAGGAATCGTGTTAAACTTCAGGAATAAGGAGGACTTCCTGTTCCCCGGATGCATTTTGAATGCCTGAACTTAGGTGAATAAGTTTATGTTGTAGAATGCTGAGAAAGGTCTCTAGATGTGGTATGACAACTATTTATATGGTTATAAGCCGGGAATCTAAGCATCTATTGTAGAAGAACTAACAAATGTTGGCCTTTTTGCTTTTGGTAACAGAATTTTCGCTATCATATATAGATGCATGCATTTAAACAATATTAGGGGATCACACTTAAAAGAAAAAAAATGGCAAAAACACACATATTGAATAGGAAGTTTCCATTTGCCCTATGCCGAACATGACTTCCACCAATAAATAATACAAAAGCTCGTAATTATGACATTTTCGGTTCACATTTGTACTAAAATGGCATAGAATAATTCAGGCGCACCCCCCTCCCCCACCCCCATAGCCTATTGCTAAACTTCTTTTCACAGAAACTAGTAAGGTAATCGATAAAACAAATTTATGCAGTAATTGAATTTAATGTGTTTTAGGGCAGCTTGCTGGCTGTGAACGTTCCCCAACCACATGCCCTCGTAAATATATCTAAATCAAAATATGTGTATTAAAATATAACCTATAATTCACAATCCCCCTTAATTACAACATGTACCTTTTCTCAAATGCTGCGTATGGCAAAATTCAAATCAAATTTCGGGTACACGACAGATGGAGAATTAGTCTTGTTGCCAGAATCCATTTGAACCCTTAGTTTGTGGCCGCGGGGGGCGTTAACATCAGCAACCTTATACACGCGGAAATCAATCAAAATTGTATTTATGAGTGATATGAAGCGAAAAGTGAAAAGAGGGCGAACCATGATTCTGCATTCATTGTGCGGAGACTCTTCAACCGAGGTACGAATCCTTTATAGGGTTGTTCAGTGGTTTCTGGAGTAGAGTCAAAACCTCAGAGGGCTCTTCAGAAAATCTTGAAAATGTTTTCATATATAATTTGTTTTTCACAGTGTGCAGATTTTAATATAACTTGATACAATTTGAACTTGCCGAGAACTAAACACTCCTGGCGCATGCATGTGTACAGCATAATAACCTTGTCGGGGCTGTAATTTTCAGAGAAAGTGAAAATCGGAATTTTATCGCCGTAGGTTACTATCTGCTCGCGTGTGTTGTGTATATCTAAAATAAGACGCTAGGCCGCTAGTGGATTGCATTACACGCCTTCTGGATTTGATTCGATTTTTATAATAGAAACGCATCTATTATTCGGCGGTATGAGCAAATTTATGCCCAGAAATGGTGGCTCATTATTTCACCCACACTGCGTGATTCAGTCCGCTTTGCTGTCAGTTCCAGCGATTTTCATAGCTATTACTTAATCTCATTTGAAGTGATTTCCTGTTCCAACACTCTGAAGGAAAAAATCTCCAGCTTCTTTTGCCTCTGTTTTATTGCTCTATTCGGTTTAGCTTTAGATTCCGTTGCTATTTGTCGTAAGGCTTCCCTAAAAATTGGTGTGTGAAGGACGCAAACACAATTATCACAATCGTCAGCTTAACCAGAAAGCAGCATCAGACCTTTGTGGATCCGTTTACCGCCAGCCATTCTTCTTACTGGATTCCAGCTGTTGCTACGACTATTCCCAAATGTACCAGCAAAATGGGGATCGGGAATCGTCCTGATGTCACCATCTTCCACCTCCATTTTTCCTGAGAAGTAGCTAGCTGTAAAAGACCAGCTCCTGATGTAGCTATTAAATAAAGCGGCATCTCTACGAGTCACTGGTTCCATGGGAGCCCGATTTTGCTCCTCCTTTCTACGTGTACGTGGTCTTTGTGAATGAGTCCTTTGTAGACGTTCTCTGGTTAGCCCTCAACCATTTAACCAAAAAGCCAAGGTGGAGATTTTCCAAAGGAAGAGGCAGATGCTTGGGAGTGCAGATCACTGTTGCCTTCTTGTTGTCGTTAGAGTGGAGGATCCGTTGTAAACGGTTTGTTCTCCGTCATGAAATTCGTTTTTGGGGTTGGCAGCTCAAGGCTAAGGGCATGAAAGGGAATGCCATTGGGTGCATACTTGTGGGTTAGTTTGGAAAGGGTCTATTGCATGAGATGTGATTTCATTTACATTTTTAAGGGAAGTGATTGGCTGTAGAATAAATAATTACTGATTGATTGAGAAATTTAAATATGAAGGGTGAAGGAGAAGACAATTCCAAACTGCCCACTACTGAAGTGGTAACAATCAATTGATAAATTTTATCCGCACGACTAGGCATTCTAATTGACTAAATCAATTTATAAGGAAGCAAAAGATTTTGCATAGTAACGAATACTTTTTTAACATCACTAGGAGGAGAAGCTTGACTAAAACCAATTGCGTCCATTTACAACATCACAACTTTATGACAAAAATAATATGGTTATTTCTCGTAGGATGTGTTTTACTAGTATACCCCAAGTATATTTGGATCTGATTTCTGAAAGAATACCTTCATAAAGTCAAAATGACATTGTTTAACTTTTCATCCACACCGGCAGCAAAGTTGGAACCCAGCAGAGGACACGCTTCTTTATTTGAGTACTAGTAGTTGAACTAGCAAGAATTGTACTCACGAAACCGCGAAAAGAAAATTTCATAATTATTATTAAAGATATTCGAGGGATCCCGAACCAGACCTCGTCAAATGGGTCCCTTTTCGTCCCTCTGCCAAGAGCCGTCTCAGCCAGTTCCTGCCGGGAGATTCCTTGGCAGATCCCTGACCTTGACGCCCCTTGTCATATTGAGCATTTGCTTATAGGTTAGCTGCTCCACGCCAACCATAGGGCTACCGGCAACAGCCAACCTCCTGCTCGTTAAGGCCGGACATTCGCACAGAATGTGCTCCGCCGTCTCGGTATCCTCTAGACACAGGTTGCACGTATCATCCTCCAGGATCCCCATCCTTTTGAGATGATGTCCGAAACAACCGTGTCCAGTAGTCAAGTTGTCATACTATCCCATCGATTTTGATGTTCCTTTATGACCCAATTCTCGATTAGGGCTTTCACCATTCCCCCACCAACGGCAGAGAAAGGTTCCGGCCCTAGGAACTCCATAGCCGAACCCTGCTTTGC